>JASCZW010001176.1:0-186054 GCA_034211315.2 Aedes japonicus
AAGGAGCTATGGGAACCTTTAAACGCGTTTATCTCCGTAAATAAGCGTCTAATCGCAAAAAGAGGGTGTTTAAAATCGTCGATTTTCCGAACCCCGATTTCGGTCCATCTGAGTATGCTAGAACATCAATTTTTCGTCCAGGGAGCTATGGGAACCTTTAAACGCGTTTATCTCCGTAAATAAGCATCTAATCGCAAATAGATGGTGTTTAAAATCGTCGATTTTCCGAACCTTGATTTTGGTACATCTGAGTATGCTAGAACATCACTTTTCGTCCAGGAGCTGTGGAAACCTCTAAACGCGTTTATCTCCGTTAATAAGCGTCTAATCGCAAAAGAGGGTGTTTAAAATCGTCGATTTTCGGATCCCCGATTTTGGTCCATATGAGTATGCTAAAACATCAACTTTTCGTCCGGGAGCCGTGGAACCTTTAAAAGTGTATCTCCGTTAATAAGCGTCTAATCGCAAAAAGGGTGTTTAAAATCGTCGATTTTCTGAACCCCGATTTTGGTCAGCAAAATTTTGTTAACAAAAAACTCCATGTTCAACCTCCTGTAACTTTGTCAATTATCCATATTCTTAGGCTGAACAACATGTATAGATGTATTATGTGGTCAAAATTTCATGTTGATAGAAATTATATATTTGAAGTTACCTTAACATATGTGAAAAAGTCATTGTTTGGACATAGCAATTTCAAAAATCCGTGTTTCTGTGAAAAATTTAGGTAGCACATTACAAATTTCTCCATAGCATAAAAAAGTACAGATAATAATGTGGACAGAATTTGAACTTATTTTCATTTAGTGGTTTGGACTACAGCTGGCGTCAAGAGTTGACGCACCAACATGAGCAGTTCCCTTTTTCACCCGATACTGACCTTGCTGAAACATCGGTGCAAAAAAAGTCGAGGTGAATTTTATTAATAATACTGTTTAACACTGTATGCGTAGTTTTCTCAAACCAATTCATACTGAATGCCATATTTGCAAAGTTCTTTGTGGAGTTACACTAGTTATTTGGGATATTCCACGCGTAACAAATCATGTGTATTAATAAGATGAATTACCTCAGCTTTTTTGCACCGATATTTCAGCGTTCAGTATCGGGTGAAAAGGGAAATGCTCATGTTGGTGCGTCAACTTTGACGCCAGCTGTGGTCCAAACCACTTGATGGAAATAGTTCAAATTTTGTTCACATTATTATTTGCATTTTTTAAGCTATGGAGAAATTTAGTAATATGCTGCCTAAATTTTTCACAGAATACGGATTTTTAAGTATTATGTCCAAAAATGACTTTTCACATATTTTATGATAACTCCAAATTCATAAACTTGATCAACATGAAATTTTGGTCACATGGTCTATACATTTGTATAATGTTGTCAAATTTTCAGCTAAAAATATTGATAATTGACAAATTTACAGAAGGTTGAACAACGCGGTTTTGGAGAAGCAAAATTTTCCTCGGCTTTTTTTGCTACTGAGTGTAAGAATGCTAGAACATGTTACAGTTGTGATTATTTACCTTTGTTTAGTATTTATAAAGAAATCAATGTTTAATTGTTAGTTGTTCGTAAAAATGTAGTGTTTAAATGTTGTAAATGCTAGCAATAAAATTGTATTTATACTCCGAAGTTGTCATAAGCAGAACAAAATTAGTTCAATACACGCTGGATCGGTGGACGTGATGCTACGTAGAGAGTGCTAGTTCGTCGACTACGTGCCTTAGCAGCTCACCACCGACCGGCCGCAACGTTCCACACTCTACACACTACACAGTCCCTTAGTCGATTAATAAAATGTTAATTGACTAAAACAAGTGCTTTCTTTGATTTCTCGATCGGTATTATCGATGCCATAGCCGACCTGATCGATAAACGTGTCAAGCTCGAGCTACAGCCAGAATAATAAAAGAGGTTATTGTTAAACCCACCCTTAGCGGTCCCCGTGGCCAGGAGATCGAGGGCTTAGGAAGGAGGTCCGTCTGACCCCCGTTAATATTCCCCAGGATTCCTCCAGTACAGAACAACTACAAGAATATTTTTGAAAACTGCCGATGAGATGCCAGAAGAAGCTTCTGGAAGAATTCTTGAGATATGCCTACACTCTCCTGAAGAATACCTATAGATACACAAGGCATATTTCAAGAAGGTCTGAGTTTTCTTCATAGAATCTTTGCGGAAGTCTATAACATTTTCTTAAAGATCAACTCAAAATTTTTTGGACAAATCAATTTGGGGCACGCATACACACAAACTGACTTTCAGACTGTCTTCTGTCACTGTAGTGTTAGCACTGGCTGTATAATCAAGAACAAAATGGTTAAATTTTTTGGTTTAGGAAGTACCAGCACATCGGCCCTAAGCTCTGTCCCATAAATTCATGAATTTCATAAATTCTGTCAAATTAACAAGGCGAATCAAAGCAAAAACAAAGATTCTTGTACTGAAAAGTGAAAGAATGTGTTGCAAGGTGTTAGGTGTCAGATGCACTTGGGACCAACGGGTTTTACAATAGTGAGCCTATTTTAAACAGCTAGTTCTTGAATCCTAGAGGGTTTGAGCTGTTTAGTGGAATACCTGTAGCTAGAAATTAGAAGAAAAATTAGTATTTTCCATTTAATTCCAACCACCTTTGCTTATCTTGACAGATACGCGTATTTCGTCTACAATGTGCAGACTTCTTCTACTTATAACTCGGCAAGTACGAGACACTGAAGAAGTCTGCACATTATGGACGAAACTACGCGTATCTGTCGAGATAAGCAAGGTAGTTGAGAATTAAATGGAAAATACTGATTTTTCTTGTTATTCTAGTTAGCTAGTTCTTATTGATTGTTGGTGTAGGTGTAAATCGTTTTCTTTTGCTTTTTGGACTGATGGGGCTTACCCGTTCCTTTTCGAAGGATTTTCCACCGCCTGTGATGTAGACGGCCCACAAAATGAGATACAATTATAGTGACAACGACTACGTTGGTTGCTTCCTGTGTTAAACTCCTTTAACGCAACGAATGCACTTACTACCACTTTGGGTTCAACAGGTTACTCTGCCACTTGAAGTATGCAGGGAAAATGTTCTTTGGGAATACGGGTAGAAATACGAATTTCACCACTTTAGCCACTACCCAGACACTATCGTTTATTCCTATATTTTTAGTCAAAATCGCAATTACTTGTGGCCTTTATCGTATTATGTTTAAGTCAAATCGTAAAGAATGCAAATTTTCGACTTCTATGCGATGTGTCATTTATTCATCGTACTGCGTCACAAACTTTATCGGATATACATCGCAGACCTTTTTAAATCGAATTTGTTATTACATATTCAATCGCATATGATATCAAATAAACTCGTGAAAAAAACAATGAAATTTGCACGTATATGGCCTCCACTTTTGCACGTATAAGCCATATTTTTGCATTCTATTCGATTTGTTTTTTTTTCCACTGTTCGGGACATAAACCACTGCGACCAGTAATTCGATCTATTGTAGTATATCCCGTAACCTTTGTTTAGTGCATGTCGATTTACTTCATCACTATTGAGAAATGATAAAGTATTCGGTGTTGTTACAGTTGTCATTGTTTGTTTTGTTGGCAGTGAATCGAATTTGATTGAAAGTTTCCGCTATTCAAAACCCTTTGAGGAGTGAGAGCACTCTTCAAAGGCACGTCCCTTTATCTGTCAAAATTAGATTCATTGCAAAAAAAACAAACTATGACTCCGATACTGACCATGCATCAGAACCCTAGTCATAACCAATTCTAACTATAGAACATCAAATAGACAATGAGAATTCACATAAATGAAGACTAACCATGTTTTACTTATTCTAAGCTCATCCTCGCACAAGCGCAAAACGAGTATTGTCACTTTTCATAAGACATAAAATGTAATAAGGACTAAGATATGTTCCTTTGACTAAAAAAAAACAAATATGTTCCCTAGTTTGAATTAATTCGGACTAGGGTTCGGTGGTAGATCTGATACCCCGTAAAGCACCACGAAAAGGTGATCTACCAGAGTTACGGGTCATACGATTTGTTTACTTACATATATGTTTGTATATCATAAAAACAACTTTCAATATACGTTCATTTTGGTCGTCTGGGTGGGTCACGGAACTTTCTTTCACGATCGCACGGATAAAACAACATCGCACTTTCCGATGGTATATTTCGAACTACAGATTACTATTTACAATTCTTCTACTTCGACTCTACACTGATAGGCAAAATAAAGTGCCCACCTCATCGTTTTTTCAATTTCTCTCATTTACTTGGTTCAAATTAAAGTAAACACACTGTATTTTTTTATTATCTTATTTTTATATTCTTTTTAAGTTTCACTTATGGAATACTGCAAAAATAAGGAGTTTTACTTAAAGAAAAAAAATGACAAAATAAAGTGCCCACTTCATTTAGGCTACAGAAAACATAAATTAAAGTAAAATAAAAGCATTTCAATAATTGGTGTGTCCTCCTTTGGCCTTCAGGACCTCCCGCAGGCGTTTCGACATGCTCTCGACCAGGTTCTTTAGGTGCTGTGGATTTAGCTCTTCCCAGGCGTGCTCCAGGGCTTCAAAATAGTTATTTTTATTGGTAACACCATTTTTATTGGAATCGCCCACAAATTCTCGATGGGATTGAGGTCCGGGCTTTGTGGAGGCCATTCCAGCGGTTTGATCCGACAAGACCGGAAGAAAGCCTTGGTCTTCTTGGCAGTATGCTTCGGGTCGTTGTCCTGCTGGGGTACGAACTTCTCTTCAAGGCCCGTCTGGATCAGCAAAACCTCCAGATTTTCTCGCAGGATGTTGATGTAAGAATCTGCCGTCATTATCCCGTCGATTTTCACAACTCTTCTCACTCCACCCCACGAAAAACACCCCCAGACCATCACATTTCCTCCTCTATGCTTCATCGTGCCTTGGATGTGGCGCTCCTGAAGCTCCTCTCCCAATCTGCACCAAACACGAACCCGCCGCTTTCGGTTAAACAGCTCGAATTTTGATTCGTCCGTCCAGAGAACCATTTTCCAGAACTCTAGGGGCTTATCAGCATGCTCCTTAGCAAACTTAAGCCGTTTGGCTTTGTTTGCCTTGCTGATAAACGGGCGCTTCCGGGCAAGTTTGCTATTCAACCCCTGTGCTACGAGACGGCGACGAACAGTTCGACCGGAAACTGATAACTGAAGAGTTTCCTGGATCTCGCGGACAGTTACCTTCGGGTTCTTCTTGACTTCGCGCATGATCTTGGTGTCCGTTCTCGCATCCGTTTTCCGCTTCCTGCCTTTGCCAGGGCGATCCACCACTGATCCAAACGTTTTAAGCTTCAGAGGAATTTTGCCAACCGCTGCCTTACTGATACTGTACTTCTTAGCGACAGCCCGGTGCGATTCACCGTTTTGCACATCACGAACGACCAATTTTCGGATACACAAGAGAATTGCTTTCGAAAGCACTGCGTTCTCCATTTTTTTTTTTTTTTTCAATTGAATCAAATGCGATCACGTATACAAATGCACCAGGTTGAGCCGTTTGCTTCAAAACATGTCAAAATATCAAAACATAAACAATCGAGGGGTCTTCCAATGGAAACTTATCGAAAACATATCGATTTTTGAAGTGGGCACTTTATTTTGTCACTGTTTTTTTTTTCAACACAAATTGATTTTTTTTTCTTTAAGTAAAACTCCTTTTTTTCAGTATTCCATAAGTGAAACTTTAAAAGAATATAAAATATAAAATAAGAAAAAAAACTACACTGTGTTAACTTTAATTTGAAACAAGTAAATGAGAGAAATTGAAAAAACCAAGAGGTGGGCACTTTATTTTGCCTATCAGTGTATCTACAGTGCGCAATGACCACTACAAGTGGACATGGTTTTGTGTTGCGCATACGCGTTCTATACTTATTTATCTCTTATCACTAGATTAGGGTGATGCGATTAAAATTTTAGATTGGTTTCATGTATTGTAGTTTGAGTTCAAGTTAGTATAGGTTTAATTAAATTCGATTTAATGTCGGTTTTAGACTAGTCCTAATTCATTTGAGTATCAATCATTACGGCCCCTTGAACTTGCTTGGTTGTGTGTGGTGGCTGTGTGTGTGTGTGCGTATGTGTGTGTGTGTGTGTGTGTGTTGGTGTGTGTGTGTGTGGTGTGTGTGTGTGTGTGTGTGTGTGTGTGTGTGTGTGTGTTGGCGTGTGTGTGTGGCCTGTGTGTGTTTGCAATCAATCTCCCACTGACCGGCAGTGCTTTTATGGAAGAAACTTGTCTGCATTTCTTCAGTAATTTATATGTAATCACTATGTGCAAACATTTTTAGCCCTGGAGATTGAAGGTGACAGCTCTATCGAAAATCCAACGACCCATTTCAAGAATGCCTGTTCCTACACGTACATACTGAGGTCATCTTCATATACAATAAGCCCCGCATGAAAATCTTCGCATATCAAATGGATATGTGAAGAGATTTCACACTTCCTGAATCAAACATTCTTGATCCTGGCGTGTATATAGTTAATTTATATTTTTGATAATATGAAACGACCTCACCAATGTTCCTTTTCTGATGTTGGAAAGTTCGTCCGGATGCGGGAGCGGAGCACTAAAAAACAAAAAATGGGGAAAAAACTACCGACGCACAATCGATCTAAAGAAACACGACCATAACACACTAAGAGAGGGATTCCATTCACAACGTCCTACGCAAATTACTCGAAAAACTATAATTTCACCATTTACTTTAGTTGAAAAATGGAATAATTTTTAATTTTATTTCCGCGAAATAACGCAGCAAAAGCAAAACACGTCATTTTCAAAGCACGGCTTGCTGCGACCCATCGGCCACTTGAACTTGCTTGGTTGGTTCAAAATTGTGTATAAAGAAATCTCTACTACTCTTGGAACTCCAGTTCATGGAATGACATCACTTCGGGTTTCACAGCGACGTTTAGACATCATAGTAGTTCGTCGACGATCGGATTGTTGTAGTTACCAGAGTTATTGGGTCCTCCCTTAGCTCAGTCAGTAAAGGCGCAGCTAAAAAGCAACACCATGCTGTAGGTGGCTGAGTTCGATTCCCGGTCTGGTCTAGGAACTTTTCGTTAAGGAAAATTTCTCGACTCCCTGGGCAAAGGATATGATTGTACTTGCCACACAATCATACTAATGCAAAAATGGTACCTGGCATCGAAAGCTCTAAATTAATAACTGTGGAAGTGCATCTAGAACACTAAGTTGAGAGCAAGCAATAAGCTTATTGTGTAGCTTGAAATGCTAAAAAGAAGAAGACGGGTTATTGAAAAGTGACATTTGTTGATTAGCAAGATCCATCCAATCACTGTAATTGTCGACTGTGTTTAGAAAATAACAGGTAGACTTGACAAATTACACGTAGAGTATTGGAACCGCAATTACCTGCTTGGTTCCCACGAAGGCCTCGAGCAAATTTTAGCATGCTCTACCAGGTCTCATTCTGCGGGTTCTGGATGATGATTCTCTGACATCGGTAGGATGCAATTTATGCGACGGGTCTGACGACGGCTTTGGATGAGCCTGTCTTAAGGGTGATGACGCGAATTACTCCATCCTTGCCCGAATGTACTTTGATGATCTTTCCGAGCGGCCATTGTATCGGAGGTAGATTATCGTGCTTAACTACCACGACGACTCGTCAAGGTTCGATAGTGACTGGAGCCGTGCATTTGGTTGCCCGTGCCTGGAGCACCATAAAAGTGGAATTGGTAAAAAGTTGGATCCTAAAATGTACACATATTTTGAATCTGAGGTTTGTGAGTGGACAACCAATTGTTAAAAATTTTAAAAATCTTGGTTTAGCTCAAAAATCTGTATCCTTTACTCACAGTTATCTGTATGAAAAATATGAAAAAAATCTGTGTCAATCTAGATTAATCTGTACATATGGCAACCCTGTGCTAGGCAGTAGCCAAACGACTTGACGGTGCCTAGCTGAGCGCTGACACAACATCTTCGAGATCGCCGAATGCCTGATGGAAAATAGTAAAATTGTTTTTTATTTATCCATTCTTTGTCTTATACACTAAGTTTACAAATTAAGTGTTTTAGCCCATTGGGCTCTTCAGCTTTGTTTAATGTTTTATATGTTTTATGTGTTTTATGTGTTTTGTTTTCTAATTATTTTTTCAGTTCAGCCGCCCCAAGGGCTGTTGTTAGTTTTAAAATTTGATAACCTAACTATAAACTAATCTAAATCTACAATTTAAAAAATCCTAGGGGTGGAGAACCAGATTCCGAATGACCTGGTGTTCCGATGTCAGGCGGCGTGCCCTGTACCGATTGATAGACTCACTAAAGCGATCGTTGAGCATTTTTATCTCGGCCAGACGGTGGAGCTCAGATGTTCTTGTCCTTGGAGGGGTGTTCAGGATCATTCTGAGGAGCTTATTTTGAACACGCTGAAGTTTCAGGTGATGTGTTTTTGCGCAACTCTCCCTGATTGGCATGCCGAACTCGATGACTGGAAGTATGATTTGCTTGTAGACAGCAAGCTTGATTTTCAGGGATAATGTAGACCTTCTGTTGGTCAATGGGCACAGTAGCTTCAATAGTACGTTACACTTTGTGACCGTTTTGTCAACCTGCTCCCTGAACATAATCTTGCTGTCTATGGTAACGCCAAGATCGACAGCTGATTTGGCCCATTCCACCGTTGTAAGTTGTTTAGGCTTATTTTATAATCCTCAGGCGGAGCTGCGGAGACTTGATGTGAAGTGTTCGTTGATACAAATCTTCCATTCAGTAAGTACTGACAGAAAATTCAGGCTTCGCTGTAGTTTCGCTGTAAGCGCTCTTATTACCCTACCATTGTGGACGACTGCGGTATCATCGGCGAACAACGACAGAGATCCATTTTCAGGGAGCGGGGGTATGTCCGAGGTAAATAGGTTGAACAGAAGTGGACCTAGTATACTTCCCTGCGGAACACCGGCGGAAATCTCCTGTGCATCGGAAACTGCACCTTGCAGCGAAACACGGAATGTTCTGTCCGTCAGATAATTTTTGATTATCGTCACCAGAAAGATGGGAAGATTTAGCTGACGCAGCTTGTACACTAAGCCATCATGCCACACGTTATCAAAGGCCTTCTCGATGTCAGAAGTGCCATGGCAGATGATTTCGAAACAAACTTGTTCCATCTGAGGATGTTCATGACTCGGTTAAGTTGGTGAATTGTCGACCGACCACGTCGGAAGCCAAATTGTTCGTCGAGCAAGATGTTCAGCTCGTCGGCAGATGAAAGTACGGTAGATCGCTTTCTCTAGAAGAAAGACGGTAGATCGCTTTCTCAAACAGCTTGGATAATCCTGAGAGAAGGCTGATGGGCCTATAGCTCTTGGAACATGAAGGAGCTTTCCCAGGTTTCTGGATGGGAATGACTTTGGCTAACTTCCAACACGAGGGGAAGTAGCTAAGTCGCAGGCATTGGCTGGAAACCATCGCCAGATGGTTATAGAACTGGGGGCTCAATTGCTTGAGCTCCAAGTTCATGATGTTGTCGAAACCTGAGGCCTTCATGTTCTTTGAGCTTTTGATGTAAGTCAACAGTTCGTCAGCTGAGATCTCCAACTCCTCTGTGAAATCGTTGGGGCTTAGATGGATGTTAGTAATAAGCGCGCTAACGGCAGCTTCGTGAGTACTGACGATGTTTAGTCCAAGATTGTGGGAACTGACGAAGTGTTGACTTATCTCAGCAGCCTTTTCTGCAGGAGTTATCAAGCGATCCTTAGAGCCATTGCTGTCTAATTGGATCAACGGTGGAATGGGCCTTGGCTTAGTTTTTAAAATGTTGGTCAATTTCCAGAACGGCTTTGCACAATCTGGGAGAGAGCGTATCTTGTCGGCAAAATTGTTATTTCTGAGGTCCACCATTCTGGCCTTAATGATTTTGGTCATCCGATTCCAATGACTTTTTAAAGTAGGCAGACCAGTTCGCTGATATTGCCTTCGGGTAGCGTTGCGCAATTGAATAAGTTCTTTAGTGGGTCTATCAATGGGTACAGAGTCACTCACCTGATCAATCACCGGTACATGTTGCTCCCGGGCCTGGGAGATCGCTTGCTCGATGCTCTGCAGCTGCCGTTCGATGTCATCAACCGACTCAAGGTGCATGTTGAAATCGATGTTGTCGTCAACGTGTTGTCGGAACCTCTCCCAACTGGCGCGATGGTAGTTCCGTCTGATGATTCGATGCCGGATGACCGAGGAGCCAACCTCGGCCACCACCGGATAGTGGTCCGAGCTGAGCTCCTGGTGCACGACCGGCTGGGCGATGTTGTTCCCCGTGTTGGTGAGGAAGATGTCGATTGTCGAATGGACCCCGGATCTGCTCAACCGGGTGGGAGTATCCGGGCCCAGGACGGTATAATGTCTCTTTTCCAGGTCTTCCTGCAGAATTATTCCGTTCTGGTTGCGCCGGGTGTTCCCCCAGGTTTCATGTTTCGCATTTAGGTCGCCGGCGATGATAAATTGCCCCTGCCTCCGAGTTTGCTTGCGAATGTCGTTCCGTAGGACCGTTGTTGTTCCGTTAGCGTTGCTGGCTTGCTTGGGACAATAGGCCGCGATGATGATGACAGGGCCGACGACAGTTTCGACTTCAACTCCGATGGCTTCGATAGACTGCAGCTGAAGACTCGGAAGCAGATGGTAGTTGATGTTGTAGCGCAGGGCAATCGCAACTCCTCCTCCACTAGAGCCGCTACGATCTAGTCGCACAATTCGATATCCTGGGATGAAAACGCTGAGTTCTGGCTTGAGATGTGTCGCGGTGACGATGGCTTTCCTGTTAAGGAGGTCACCGAGCTCTACGGTTTTGTTCCGGATGGAACAAGCATTCCAATTTAGGATGTTGATGGTGCGATTATGGTCCATACTTGAAAATAAATTTCATCGTCACGGATGTGGCGGCTTTGAGCTGTTCCTCCTTCGAGCGGCAGGATCGTAGTTGGCGGTAGAGCGCTTGCACGAACTCAACCATTTGCTCCGAGTCGTAGAGCTGTCCATCGGCCGGTGGTTGTGTGGAAGTACTGCAACCTGGATTACACCAACCTGGAGGAAGAGCCGGCGAGTGGGTGGCGGCGGCTGCCGCGAATCGTTGCTGTACCGATGGTGACGGGCGGTTGGCATGGCGAGGATTCAATTGCAACGGTGGTAGATTTGGCACCTGGTACCGAAGCGCTGGGAAATTTTCCTCGTCCATCCGAGGGGGAGCACGGCGTTGGCCAGGTCGGGACTTGGTGGACGCCTGCTTGCGGATCGCCAGAAACTCCGCACGTTTGGGACAACTTCGATTGCTGCCTTGATGATTATCGCCACAGTTGGCGCACTTTGGAGGGGCACCTTCGTCCATCGGGGCACAATCCTTGGTCGCGTGTGCTCCAGCACACTTGCCACACCGCGGTTTCATGTGGCAGTTTCGTGTTCCGTGGCCGAACACAATGCAGTTGCCACACTGCGTCACGTGTCTCCAGGCATGGGTTTTGGATTTGCTTTATACCCACTCGCAGAGACCACATAAAGCAAGGAGTGGAGCTACGGTGTGCACAGGCTGCAAAATGTGTTGTGTCGTTTCCATGCCTACCGGATGGTAGTTAGATGGGCGTTGCTGCTGGCTGATGTTGCACATCGTTCAGTTTCAGTTTCCGGAGTGTCATTCAGAAATGTGCAAACAAAAGGACGCAGCCAAAACATTTTAAAATATTTCATTATATTCAAAGTGACCGTTAAGATTAGGTGTGCTTATACTTTCTGGATCAGGCAGAGCTAATGGACCAGTTTCAATATTTGAAGACAACAGATGATGTATTGAGATGGCATGAAACCCGGAGCCCAAACGTGTCAAACATATCGTCATCAAACACCACTTTGTCCGAGACAACGTAGCAGCAAGAATCATCCAGATTGAACCCATCAGCACAATGGATCAACAGGCGGAAATATTCACAAAATCCCTGGATGTCTCCCGGTTCCAGATTCTTCGCTTTATGATTGGAATCACCGATTGAGAAGGGGTATTGAAAAACGAGCAATCGCTGATTGAAGTATGCCTGACAGCAACCACTGGGCTCACGAAGAACTTCAAAATTTAATCATTCCTTGTCAAGGTCTCGTGAAGGATAGACGTATTAAAAAACTTTTAATAGACGTTATAAATACTTGTTAGTTCCCATCGAGCGTTTTATTTCAAAGACCACAACAAGGTGCCAAGTGTCGTGTACATATATTTGCGGTATTCCCGTACTTCATCTCATCTGATGCTGGCTCTACAGAATACCGTTTTCCTGAAAACCAGCAAATTGGTAGAGAATAAACTGTATGCATTCAGGACATAACCTTAAAAAATGATAATGGCTTAGGATCCGGCCGGTGCAAGTTGTAGAAGACCACAGCGGTTAGGCCCTTCACTTGACCTTTGGTTTAGAAAATGTGGGTCACTTAAAGTCTAAAGGCCAACAGCCATTTGTACAGATTTGTACAGGTTAAGCAATAGTTTCCACTAGATCAAATTAGCAATAAGCAATTCATACATAGCATTAAATCTGATTCGACATGGTGAGTCATTTTTCGCGTTGTGTCGGTTTCTTCAATTCATCGAAATGATCACGACTTGAACATGAACCAAATTTCAAGGTACGAATAAAAATGCCACTATCGGAAATGTGCCACTGGTAAACGTGCCGAATGGACCCGTCCACCAAACAGTCAAACAACGCCAAAACAGCGCTGGCCGTCGCGCCGTCATCGCTCGGTGCAGCGAAAACCGTATTCCCCCACCACAGGCCATAACCGTAAAGATTTGAAAACACAACATCTCGTAAGCATGTCACAGAAGATAACCTTATGAAAAGCGAGCATTTGGCACGTGCGTCCTGGTCTCCTTCTTGCTCTAAACCCAGTCTGTATGTGTGTCAGTATATCTAAATGGGTATAGATTATATGCAGAAGAGTTCACAGAACGTGACTCCCAGGGTCCATGGGTCGTGTAAAATTTGTGTGAAAACTATTCCATTTTTCCTGCTGGTCGTTGGTTCGCTTTCGCCGGAACGTGACAACCTCCGGTAACGATTATCGCGTGTAAATGCCCCTCCAGAGGATAACCGGCTGTTTCTTCTGTGTGCTGTGTTTTGCTGCTTTCCAGCGTCAATAGCAGTTCAAGGTGGAAGATGTGATTCTGACATTCTTTATGATACGACATTTCGAGTACAGGAGAGAGGCGAGGCGGACGGAGGGCATGTCTTGCTGAGTTTGGGATGTTCGCTAAAGAAAAAAGTTGCAAGATGATGATGGTTGATGACCGAGTCACACCGGGTTAATAAAATCATTATTTTTGATTCGCCTCATTTTCACTCAAAATGAGTGGAACGTGATATTATACCTTTTGGTGCAGTTTTCATCTTGTTAAATCCGGAAACAAATCAACGTAGTTAAGCATTTGTTTGTTGTTTGAGCAACCAAAAATAATCATCACGAGTAACAAGTTCCTGCGGGAACTCGAAGCAAAAAAAGAGACGCTGAAAAAACGCCTTCTGCGGACAGAACCGCCGGACCCGGAGCCGTGCCACATTCTCGGTTCCATGCCAATTAAAATGCAAATGAGAAAACGAGTGAACCCCCGTGTGCATTTTCCTGGGAGCCAGAAAAACCACTCACTCGCATATTTTCCCGCCCAAGAAGTGTTTGGTTATTTATTTTGCTTGCACCGTTGCTAACTCAATGCCATCACCACCGTCGCAACACCAAAGGGTGAACGAAACCACTTGAAATAGTTTCATTTCCATTCAAACCTCCAACTTTTGAAGCTCTGTGCATTATGTTCTTCGCAATGAAACACTCCGAACAAACCAGCGTGGCCTGCCTGCAGTCCTGAGGACAAAGAAGACTTCCCATCAAAGTGGGGTGAGAACGAAAATTTCGTTCCAAATGCTCGAGTGGAACCACACGGCACGATCTGCAATTTTAATGACCGCACAATGACGTCGTCGGCTAAGGCTGTGACGGGAGGAATGATCCGAATAATGAATGCTTAATTTTTCCCAAATCACTGGTTGGAGAGAACCGTGGCGTGCATAGCTTCATTCTTCGCTGGGGATCAAAAATGGAAATGCCTTTCTTATACTTTGAAAGATTTCCGGAAATTTGATGAACAATTGCTGTAGTTAAACTGTTTTCTCAACACCGTATCCCATTGAATTCGTTCTTGACACATCCATGCTCGACGCCGTCTGCCAAAACACTACTAAAAACTACCATCCAAGGGACTCGTGCGAATAAAGACAGAATTTAATACTTATTTTTCTACCTTCCTTACACACACACACACACACACACCTGGTGGAACTTTCATCTAATTAATTTAAATATTCACAAGTGATATCATAATCACCTTCACACTCATTGTCGTCGACGTCGCCGTCGTTGGTCCTTTCCTTTCATCCCTCCGAACAAGGATGGCGATGTGGTTTCACCCACCTCTGCACACGAAGGCTATTATTACCTTACCGGAGCCGAAGGGAAACTAAACCTCGGATAGTTCGGTAGAGAACCCCGATTATTCCAGGATTTTAATCTCATTTGAATAAAAATAATGAGCGAGCAGTGAATGTGGATGCGGGAGCCGTCGCCGCACCGGAAGTTGACGACATTGGTTTGATTTTTAATTGCTTTTTTCCTCCTTTCGCCCAAGTTTTCCCTATTGCAGGCTCTTCGGGCAGGGTAGTAATGCAAGAACCATGTTCCTAGGGTAGTTGAACTATTTCAATTTGCATTCAAGCATTGTAGGTGGGTCTGAGAGAGGCACTTGACTGTGGTTCTTGGTGGAATGAATAGAATTTCAATCAAGAACTATGAATAAGTGATTTGTTTAATTTATCAACCGGTTTGCGATTTGAGCTTAACGGAATCAAATTCCTTACGTGGCTGTCGCTTCCGTAGATGAAGTTTTGGATTCAATTGAATGACTACCATCCAACAAATTTATATTTTATATTTCACATAACGTGGCAAACAAGGAATAACACTTAGTGTTGTTTCATATAAAAAAGTAAATTGTCCTGAAAACGTATTCCTTATATTATTATGATTCTGTAGTCAGTGTTTTAGTGGCTCTAAATCTGCGTTTAAGCAAAGGTAACTCGTGACCACTTTCAGTTCCCGACCAGTGGACAACATTAGAATGATAACAGATTTTGTTGTTTTTATTTGGTATTGTAAGGAGGATTTTGACGTAAGTCTACGTCTTTGTTTTCTATACTGGGGTACAGTTTTTCAAAATTCTCAATGGTGACCGTCACGAAAGACGGTCAAATTTTAAACGTTCATATCTCAGTCTTTTCTCTAAACATTTTCTTAACGTTTGCCCCAATCGATCGGAAATATATCTACGCGTCGATTCCAATAATGAAAACTATTAATTTTTAGCATTTAACTATTTATAATAACGCAAATACAAGGTCTTATAATGCCGATATTCAAGAGTAAATTTACTGAATGCACAGTATTTTCCTATCACAGACTTCAAGTTTAAGTAAGGGGCGTCTCCTATACATCAGTAAAAGATATTAAGGAGGAGCACCTTAGCATTTTCCGTCAGTCAGAATACTTCACCGAATGGAAGATCTGTATCAATGCGGCTAAGACACCCAGGTCATCCTATTTCCACACTCCAACTCTCCCAAACTTGATCCGCCTGAGGATTGTAAAATAAACCTAAACAACACAACGGTGGAATGGGCCAAATCAGCTGTCTATCTTGGCATTACCATAGATAGCAAGCTTATTTTCAGGGAACCGGTTGACAAAACTGTCACAAAGTGTAACGTTCTGTTGAAGCTACTGTACCCATTGATCAACAGAAGGTCTACATTATCCCTGAAAAACAAGCTTGCTGTCTACAAGCAAATCATACTTCCAGTCATTGAGTACGGCATGCCAATCTGGGAGAATTGCGCTAAAACACATCACCTGAAACTTCAGCGTGTCCAAAATAAGTTCCTCAGGATGATCCTGAACACCCCTCCGAGGACAAGAACATCTGAGGTCCACCGCCGAGATAAAAATGCTCGACGATCGCTTTAGTGAGTCTATCAACCAGTACAGGGCACGCTGCCTGACATCGGATCACCAGATCATTCGGAATCTGGTTCCCCACCCCTAGGATTTTCCAATTGTAGTTTTAGTTGTAGATTAGGTAGGTTATCATATTTTAAAACTATCAATGCCCCAAGAACTGAACTGAAAAAAAATTAATTAAAACATAAAACACACTTAGCACATAACACACATTAAACATTAAACAAAGCTGAAGAGCCCATTGGGCTTAAACAATTACATTGTACATTAAGTATATAAAGACAAACATTGGAAATAAAAACAAATTTAGTAGTGAAAAGAAAATGCCTAGAGACAGTCTAGTTTTGTACCCCGAACTATTAACACCGGAAATAAACAACCAAGAGTAAAAAATTGACGTTTGCCTCTGGCACTTTGAACGTATTCGATTGTGTCGACCCGCACCGAGTCTGCTGCTTGCATTCTACCTTGACAGGAGCAGCTATTTGGACACACTTCCTTGGAAACCAATTCCTGCCTTTTTCAAGGCAGAAGAAAGAGTTAAGTTATTTCCACAACAAAGTGTGTCCATCGAATTCCTGATATACAGTCAAAGAAGTGCGCCAACATATGGTCCTACCGAACCGGATTTCCAATCAACGGGTCAACATCGAATTTCTTCTAACGTAAAAGGCGAACACGAAATTATTGCGACACCGAAAATGTCATGCCAATTTTCTTATATTGTTTAGAATCAAACTAAAATTTTAGGGTAATTTGATACATATATTTACTTCAAAAATCAAAAGAAAAGTTAATCGATGGAGCCTTGAGTGTAAAATTGAACGCATTTTCGCTTGATGCCCTCCATCAAAGTCTTAACAGTGTCATCTGGTACCAGTTTCTCAGTTTATTTTCCATTTTCTTAACATGTCCTTCTCGTCTTTGACTGTCTTCTTGCTCTTCGAAGTTCCCGCTTCATCATTGCCCAGTACTGCTCCACCGGGCGCAGCTCCGGACAGTTTGGCGGATTCATGTCCTTTGGAACAAAATGGACAGAATTGGCCTCATACCACTCAGGACACTTTTAGAATAGTGGCATGATGCCAAATCTGGCCAAAATAGCGGAACTTCGTCGTGCTGCTGCAAGAACGGCAAAAGGCGCTTCTCGAGGCACTCAGATTTGTAGATCTCGCCATTTACTGTGCCCTTTGTCACGAAAGGCTCACTCCTCAGTCCGCAAGAGCAGATGGCCTGCCAAATGAGATATTTGGAGGCGAACTTCGACATTTCCTTCTCCTAAAATTTGTCGTCCACATAGAACTTGCTCTTGCCGGTGAAAAACTCAACCCCGGAATTTGCTTAAAATCGGCTTTTATATACGTTTCGTCGTCCATCACACAGCAGCCATATTTTGTCAGCATCTTCTCGTGAAACCGTGCCCGGTTTTAACCGTCGATTGTTGCCGCTCATCGCGGTTTGGGAAGTTCTGTACCTTGTATGTATGTAGTCCAGCTCTCTTCTTTGCATTCTGGACGTAGCTCTGCGACATTCCGATCTTTTTAGCCAAATCACGGCTCGAGACGTTGGGATTTGCTTTAATCATCCGCTTCACCTTTCCCTCCGTCTTTTGTTCTCCGGTCCCGGTTTTCTTCCAGCTCCTTTGCCGTGGTCCAACGTCAACCGCTCCTGGAACCGCTTCAACACTCTGGAGACGGTTGAATGGTGAATGTTCAACATTTTCCCAACTGCCGGTGCGACAGGTCAGGAAATTCCAGGTGTTTGGAAAGAATTTGTTCTCTCGACTCGCGTTGGTTCACCTCCATTTCGTTGAATCGAAAAACACGACTTCGAGTTTGACAGCATGTAAACAATACACATCAATGAGAAAGTGTGCAAAATTTGGTTGATTTTTACCCAATGGTAAAAAAGTTATGCCCTGTTGAATGTGTCGCAATAATTTCGTGTTCGCCCTTTAAAAAGTGTGTTGTAAAAATGCCAGAATTGAACCACACACCGAAAGAGAATCAGACGCCAAAGAAAGAATCCAAGGAGGAAGGAGATGATTCCAAACATTTACTAATTCATCAGCGTCAGCAAGTTCAATACAAAGTGAGTGCAATAAGCCGTGCACATGAACAAGCTGAGGACCATCCGAACAAAGTTAGTGCGTCGCTGCTAAAGGTTTTTTTTCGAAAAAACTGGACCTTCATTACAACGAGTTCGTTTCGATTCACCAAGCGGTAGTTGCTGTTACGCCTTCCAACGAGTTGAAACAGGAAGAGTTGAAGCCCTGGACATTTTCGACACACTTCACTCCGACACGCTTGTCCCTTGCGATGCGGGGCGTGCGCAGCTGGTCATCCAACAACAATCATTGCGACCTCCAGTTCCCACATTCGACGGAAAGGTGGAAAATTGGCCGAAGTTCCGGACGATGTTTGAGCGTATTGTCAACCACAGCACCGATTCCCATTCAGTGAAGCTGCATCATCTCGATAAGGCGTTGACGGGTGATGCTTCCGGTTGGATTACAGCAAAAATGATCGTGGACAACAACTTCAAACAAACGTGAAACAGCTCGGTATGATCAACACGAAAACCCACGAGAAATTGTCGATACACATCTGGAAGGATTGCTCGAAATGAAACCAATGACCACACGCAACCATAAGGACTTGCTCGAGCTAGTGAAGACATTCAACCGACATGTTGGAGGCCTCGAGTACCAGGGACTGGTAGTTGATGAACTATCTGGTCTCATCCTGACGAAGATTCTCACTTTGCAGTTGGACGATCAAACGCTCCAATTGTGGGAGAGGACACAGGAGCATGCCCAGCTGCCTCAGTTCCAAGAAACTGAGGCCTTCACTTCGAAGCGAATGCCAGGTATTAGAACGTTTCCAAAATCGGCACCAGATGACATCGAAGAGAACCTATGCAGCAACTTAACCAAAACCAGCTCCGAGGTATGTAACGGCTGCCACGCCATTTTGAATGCCCGCAGTTCCATAAGCTGTCAGCTGTTCAGCGATATGAGAAAGTGAAGGAGTTGAGAATCTGTTTCAACTGCCTTCGACTTGGTCATCCATTAATTGCTCGTCAAATAAAACATGCTCCCGCTGCCGTGAAAACATCACACTCTGTTGCATGAAGAATTAGTTTCGAATGCGGTGGAGGTCGGAAACCACCAGCCAACATGAAGAATCAGCCTGCCAAATCTCTTCCGACATCCGTTCGGAACCTCAACGAAGTCACCAATTCTGTTGTATCGTGTAGCCACTCTAAAGCTGCCAAAACCGTAATGCTTATGACTGCTGTGGTACGAATCAAGGATTCTCGTGGATGGACAACTCCGTGCCGTGTACTACTGGATAGCGGTTCTCAAGTGAATTTCGCTGCTCAAGGCAATGGCTGATCGCTTGACCACTGAGAGCGACCTGTGCGTGCTACCCATCGTTGGAATCGGTGGGGCCAAAACCTACGCCAAGGAAAAGATGGAGGTGGAAGTGGAGTCAATAATTTTGACTACTCTAGTTTCTCGTAGTTCCTAAGATAGCAAGGAGCTATCCCAGCCACAAAAATTAACGTTTCATCGTGGCCACTCGACACCAACTTCCACCTTCCGTCCGATATCCGACATGCTGGTTGGTATCTCCCATTTTTTGCAACTGCTAAAGACGGGTCGTCTCCAACTGAGTGATAAGCTACCGGAACTGCAAGAAACTCATTTCGGATGGGTTGTTGCAGGCAACATTGGTGACCAGTCAATCTCCCAGCAGTGTTTAACTGCCATTACGGATCCTACTCCTGAAGTTCTTTGTCAGTTCGGGCAGCTGGAAGAAATTGCGGAATCAGCATCACATCCCAGCAAACAAGATGAACGTGAAACGATATTCCATTCCACCCATTTTCGAGATAAGACCGGCAGATATGTGGTAAGTTTGCCAAATTGTGAAACAGTACACAAGCTAGGAGACAGTCGAAATCTGGCCACGCGTCGGTTCCTATCATTAAAACAAAGATTCAAAAGCAACACCGATGGTTATCCATGGAAATGCATACAATCTAAACAAAATCCCGCTCATTTAACATCTAGAGGACCCTCACACTAAGTACCAGTGAACTTTGTTGGAATGGACCGATGTTTCTCAACAACGCCCAGCATCAATCGGAGACTCTAAAGGCCGGCGCACAATAGCGCGTCCGCGTCGCGTCGCGTCTGCTGTCAACGCCAGCGTTTGGTACTAAAACGCACTCATGACGCGCAGGACGCTATTGACCACACAATACAGCGTCAACCAAGCGTCCGCGTCAATCATTTGGTTCGTTTGGAATGTGAACTGATAATTTATTTTTCAATTTTCGCTGGTGATAATCGAACATGTTCAACGTGTTGCAGCTTCTTGAGTTGCATCATATTATCTGCGTGAATTTATCTCAACTAGAAGTTCGCGCAGATGGTCCATCAAATCGAAACCGCGACAACAATGGATGTTACGAACAGGAATTCGAACGAATGCAACAAACTTTTGATCTGCTTCTTAGCAAAGTGTGCAGCAGACTTGAAACATTTTCATTCCGAAAACCGATATTACCGAGTTGCAGATTGTTTGTTGCACTAAGTATTTACAATGCACAACGCGTATTTATAATGCGATAGATTTCAGCGTAATGTTTCTAATTTATATATTTTATAGGTATCATGCGCATGATGCTCCAATATCGGTTTTTAGTTAGACTTTTTAAAATGGGTGAGTCAACCGTTCAGTTAATTACCTTGGAAGTATGTGACGTGCTCTGGGATGTTCAACTGCCAGAATACAATGTGTTTACCCTGATTACAAGAAGGGTTTATGCCTATAGGATAAATGGTTAACACCGCAATTATTGGTGGGTCTCCATTGTAGCTTATCCGAAAGAATGTGAAACTATTGAGAACATTAGCTATAGGTCCTAAGCCCTGGTCAATTGTGGAAGGTTGTGATGGTTGTTATTTGCGGTCATCACGTAAAATTAGCAAATGCTTAGGTTCAGTAAGTGTTCGGGAAACAATCAGCTGATGAGAAGATGAAGCAAATGTGGAATTGTGGGGTTCGAGATCTACCCCTAAACTCTAGTCCAAATTATCGACTTCATACTAGCAACAACAAAACATATTTTTTGTTAGTCTTGTTAGACCCCTTTGCATTTTACGCCTTGTTTAATGTGAAATACCTCGGATTGTTTTCTTAAGAATGCGCTTAAAACAAACAAACAAACAATGTTTTATAGTTTGAAATAGTTAGGACAAGGATTCTGAAGCATTGTCAAATAATTGCTTGCTATGTTTGAAATTAATTTATTTAAACTGACAAAGAGCACGCCTTTGAATACTTAATTTACATTTCTTAATTTTTGTAATCTGATCTGTTGAATATTCAAGAGCAATCTGAGGATAAAGAACCAACAAGGAAACTCAACCCAAGAGATAAATTTATAAGTGCAAAGCAAGAGTTGTTTCTAGATTTATGTATCTATCACATCTTTCCACTTTCAGATTACATTTCTGTGTCAATTTATTATAATTGTAATGAAACTCATAACTGAAATATTAAAGATTCATTACAACATGTTTGAATAAAATTTTAACATAAGATGTATGACCAGCAGAAGAAGATGGAGCACTTATTCACTTATCTCACTCACTCACTCTCACTCAAAAGTCAACATATGTTATAATATACCGATACAAAACATACAATCCAGCAAAGCTAAGAGCAACATTTACTGAAACTTTAAATATGTTTTCTATAGGGCTGAGCTTTCAATTTAATTATTTTATTCCAGCAATCATGAGGAAAAAAATATGAACACAACCAACATTATTAGTTCTCAAATTTAGATGGAAATTAAGTATAGTATTTTTATAATTTTTGTTAGATTTTGACCACAGACACTCAAATTTCATGATTTTCACAATTCAAGTGCTTTCAAATTCTATTTTCAGTAGCATTGAATTCATACTTCACATACACCCGAACCGTGCACTGCGCGTCAATTTTGAATTTTCTCAAAACCAAAGCGTCACTGAAGCCGTACGCGGGTGAACGCTGGTACTTTAGAACATTTTTGGCGTTTTAGTACAACGACGCGACGGACGCGACGCATCATTGTGACGCCTTTATGAGAAGTGCTAATCTCAAAATGAAACGTCAACGCGACGCGACGTGGGACGCGCTATTGTGCGCCTGGCCGCAGCACTGGCATGCACCAGACGAAGATGCTTCCAGAGCCGTGAAATAAAACCGCCATTCAATAACGAAGAAGAGTTGGCGATGTTTTCCAGGTTCAGCTCATTCCGGAAACCCCCAACGGAAGCAGTTGTGCTTTAGCCCAACGATTCCGTGAATTCTTGCCACAGCCTGGGGGGATTATGCATTCGCGCGCCGAACCGTCCGCTCCGAGAAACTGAAACTGAACGACGTGCTTCATCAATGCCAGCAGCAACGCAACTACCATCCGGTAGGCATGGGAAACGAAACAACACATTTGCAGCCTGTGCGAACGGTAGCATCCTCTGCTTGCTCCATTTACGGTCTCTGCAAGAGTGGGTATAAAAGCAAATCCAAAAATTCATGCCTGGAGGAACGCAACAAAGCTGAAGAGCCCAATGGGCTGAAACACTTAATTTGTTAAACCTAGTATATAAGACAAAGAATGGATAAATAAAGATACAAATTTTACTACTACTACTTACTATGCCTGGAGACATTCAGTGCTCGTTCTGGCGTACAAGTTCGGACGTGTTGTTTCGCTTTCGGTAATTTTTCAGTTTTTCAGTGTTTCATTAACTTCGCGATTTCTCACGTTTTCGCGTGTTGGTATGGGCAAACCTGGCCCAAGTGGTGGTGGTGGACCGAAACCCAGCGGCAAGCGGCCGGCTGACAGCAGCAACCCTTTTTCGCTACTCGAAGGCAGGACCGATACCGTTGCCTTGGCCCAGGGCAACAAGATTAGAAAGAAGAAGAAGAAGCAGAACCAATTCGATGGTTCCAGTGGCTGTACCCCTCGAAGCGTGGGCCCTCGTGGTAGCGGCACAGCTATGAACACCAGCGACGTCGGTGATTTCGGCGGCTCCATCTAAAATTTAAATGCTGGTGTTCCTGCAGCAGCAGTTAAGCTACCACCGGTGGTGGTGAAAAATATCGCTCTCGGCGACATGATGGCCCATTTTCAAGCGGCCGGCATTGCAGCCGAGTACAAGCTGTCCCGTTTTGGAACAAAGGTGATGCTTCGGTTGAAAAAAGACTAGGACCAGGTGGTGAAGCTTCTGAAGGATTCCAGTTATGTTACCTTGTATGTTACCTTGTATCATAATGGATGATGAAATATACGCACTCGGAGACTTTAAACCGCTTCCGGGTGCAATGCAAAGGGATGCTGTTGCCCAGCGTTTCCGAACAAAGAAGGTGTTCAAATTTCCGAAGAAGTATTTGATATGGCAGGCCATATGTCAATAAGGATGTGTACGAGAAAGCATATCTGCAAAAGCGTCTATCAGAAGCCATGAATCTCCAGCTCTGTTTTGGCCTGATTTGGCCTCTTGATACTATACCAAATCTGTCCTGGAATGGTATGAGGTACAAGAGGTCAAACACGTTTCAAAAACAACCAATCCATCAAATTGTCCAGAACTTCGCCCAATAGAGAAGTACTGGGCTCTAGTTAGGCGGAAACTTTTAGAAACTAAGAAGAAAGCATGATTTCAAGAGAAGATGGAGAATCGTCACGGTGGAGGTATCTGAGGATACTGAACGGAACCAGATGGCGGGTGTACCACAGAAAGTTCGAGAATGTTTACAGAAAGAAGGATTAACCCCTTAATCAACCGTTTCTAATGCAGATATAACTCTATTATTGTGAAAGAAACAATCGGTTTCGGTGAATTATGTGTTAATTTTGTTTTGCTGCTAATATTTTGGTGTCCGAAATTGGACAGGCTTTAATTCCCAAAACCCTACGTGTATTTCCGTGTTGAAACAGTTCATTCGTTGCTTTAAATTATAAATCCTTAACGACTAGGCACATTAGCACTGGGAGCTTCATCAAATCAGCTAATCTCGTTCCGCTCCGAGTGCTGATCCGATTTCAATAATTATAAATTAATTGTCATATTTCTCTGGCCATCATCCCAGTCCGTGGGTCCGATTGCGCTCCGATGGCAATGAACGCGTTTGGCGATACCGGGAATCGGGTCGATTAGGTGAAGATGAGAGCCGCCCGGTGACGATGATGAACGACGAATACTCTCCGGAATGGAACCGGCGGTGATGCTGATGATGACGTGGAAGATTATGATTATAATGATGATGATGATGGTGATGATGATGATGATGATGAGTGCTCGGGCTGAGAATGATGAGGGGATAATAAGCCGAACGACAGTGGAGATAATTGTGACCACTTCATTTCAGAAGGACCGCATGCAAGAAAATACCGTGTCATTAATTATGTCACTTATTAAGAAGGGTTGAAATGCCTTTCCGAGGAAATCCATCTCGTTCGAGAGGAGCGGCGCTAATCGAGGACTTTGTGCTAAGATGCTCCGATGGTGATCATTTGTCAGTGGGAAAGGCGCGTATTATTCGGAATTTTCATTTAACTACCTATGCCCGGGAAGATTGGATTGCTGGATAGAGAAAGTGTCAGAGTGCTTTGGTATGAATAATTAATGATGGTGGATCAGGAATCGTGATTCGTCACTGTTATCTTGAGATGATTGAACTTTTTTTTTTCTCGATCATGATGAAAGCAATGGATGGAAATGTAAAAGTACCATGTCCAAACAATACACCGGGGGAATCGAAGACACTGAGATGGGTTTGACAGTTTTAAAATGTGCGAATCACTGTGATGAAATGAGAACATTTTTCAACACAGAACCATTTTCCCCCGGTTTGATTATTTGTGTTAGCAACCTTCAATACACGCCAACAACTGAATTATTTTTTTTTCTCAAAGTAAATACATAGATTAAGAGCTTTGCTGATGCATAAACAAAACTTATAGTCCTGCAAAACAAACCATACCAACTAGAATTTAATTTCAACGATTCATTGGTTGGTGTGCTACTTTGTTGCCTCCTTTCATTCAAAGCAAATATTGCCATTTCAGTTTATAAATTCAACCTCTTTCAAAAACAGAAACACCTAAGTGTTAATCCTTTTCAAATGAATTTTTCCCTCTCAATTCAGTCAAGGAACGATTCAACGACCCATTTGCTGTTTGTCAACTGGTTGTTTATTTATCTCAGAAATAAAAAAAATAAAAATAGTAGGCAGGCATATACGTAAGCGAGGACAATTTACTCTCGCTCCTTGGCAACGCCTCCGGCATTTCATCAGCATAAAATAATCCACTCTTGTTTGTTGATGTTTATTCATCTGTTCGTCTTCCTCGTCCTCGCCTTGCTGTCTGCAGATTGCTACTGCTGAAACTGCCTCATTTCAGCGTCACCACCAGCGACCACCGAGTGCATACTTTTATCCTAATAGATAGTAGCAAAACAACTTACTGCAAAAACATCTCCTCCACTTGTATTTAGTACTAGAGCTTGTTTGCTTGTTTATATAAGCCATCCACCCCCCCCAACTGGGCAGCCCTAAGTTTGCACCTTTAAACTGAAGAAATGATCCATTAAAAATTGAAATTCATTCCATAAAAAACGTATTCATGACCCATTAAACTCTGGTCAATATCCATAATAAAATGGATATGAGCCATAAAATTTATCAATGTGATCCGTAATTTATATAAAATTAAGCAATAAAATGTCAAAAAAGTACCTTTATATATCTAGAGTATGATCAATAGAATTGTACGGATTACCCATAAACATATACCGAATGTTCCATAAAAGGTTCAATATCATTCCTTAAAGTTGTAAAATTGATCCTTAGAATGTAACGTTTGTGAACTTAAATATATACACATGATCAATAAATTATTGATCCAATCGTCAATGATCCATGATAGTTTTGAAAACTTAACCACAAGCTTCTAAATATGGCCCATAGGAAATAAACTTTGGGCATTTAAAATAATATGTAGGATCCATAAATTGTGCCAGAATTATTACAATGTTGAGTTTATATTTTTAAATTTTGGCTACGGGAAATCGATCCTTGACTGCGCTACTACTCAGATCTATTAACATGTCCGTTTCTTTAGCTATGCGGCTCAAATATTGCTATTAAAGAAGGATTGCTTTTTAGAAGATTTTAAATTTTTCAGAGAGCTGATTTACTTTCACGATTTCACGTTCTTTTACGACCGCAACTGCGACACATGTTTCCCAATAAATTTGTTAAAGTTTGCATGTAACGAACTAGGGAAGATTTTCCTATATTAATCACATCACTTTGCAATTCATCCTACTTGAAATTAAAGAATGAACAGGTGACAGGATTAGTTAGTAATGTTTGTTGTTGTTATTAAAAGTAAGCAAACATTATTAGAAAACGAAACCGATCCTTTAACTGCCCAATTGTTTGATTCATCGTAGGATGAATAAAGAACAATGAGATTAATATGGGGACAGTTACTCTACATGTCAAATTTAAGGCTTGATCAAACTGTTATTTAAGATTTTTTTAATAAAATTATGCCAGGCAAACGCTTGCCGTCCAACTCGCTATCGCTCGTTGGACCTAACTACAAAAACATCCTCCGTTTGCATTATACCGGGCAAATGCTTGAATCAGTCGTTAACTTGAATACGATATCGGAAACTTCGACCGCTTTCTACTTCCTTAGTTCTTCAATCCTCAACTGCTCAGCAGGCAACATTGATATTTCTAGCACTTGGAGTACATCATAACAAATCGTGGCTACTATGTCACATTGTACAATATAGTGTGTCTAACTGAGGAGCTGTTTGATTTTTTTCTTCTGAAAACTAATGTTTGAAAAAATTGTAGTTAAGAAAATTTTCTATAAGAATAATTTGCTACGGATCATTTATATGAGTTTATAGATTATTATTCATTGTTTTATGGATCATAGACAATTTATTTATGGAACATTTTCAATAATATATGAATCATGTGCACGTATTTTAGTGCACAATTGTTACATTCTGTGGATCAATTTTACAACTATAAGGAATGATATTAAGCCTTTTATGGAACATTCGCTATATGTTTATGGGTAATCCATACAGTTTTATTGATCATACGCTAGATATATAACGGTACTTTTTTGACATTTTATTGCTAAATTTAGAATAAATTATGGATCACATTGATAAATTTTCTGGATCATATCCATTTTATTACGGATATTGACCAGAGTTTTATGGGTCATGAATGCGTTTTTTGTGGAACAATTTTAAGTTTTTAATGTATCATTTATTAGTTTTTATATGCAAAAGTATGTTTGCCCCCCAACTGCCATGCAGCCGAGACGATGTATGGGAGATGCATTTTTTCCCCTTTCAACCGATGTTCGGTGTGCACTGCGAATGAGTTGCATAAATACCAAAGCGACGGCGACGTCATGCTCTGAGGCGACTAGGACTGGGTGGGAAAATCAATTAAGATGCCACAAAAGCAGAGCCGGTGGTTTAAATACGATTTGCGGCCTCGGATGCCGATGGATGGGAGAAATTTGTTGACATAGTGTTGCTGCCTGGCCCAGCAGGTGGATTGGAATTGAAGTGCATTTGGCCGGATGTGATCCTCAGGGTTTAAGTCTCATTTGTTGGTTTTGTGTGCAAATGAAAAAAAACGGGTTCTTGTTCGAGTTCTGATGACTGAAAAAATGGCTCAACTAAACTAACGTCCTCATCAAAGGATTCGGTCCAGAAAGGATTGCTTCTACGTAAGTGTTCCTGTTCCTGATTATTTCAGAGGTCACTGAAAGATTCTAACGACAAAATTTCTGGCAGATCCTCAAGTTCCCAAGCATGCTCCAATCACCATAAATTTGGGAACTGAGCATATCTTGTCATTCTTCCAAACGCCAATCCGAATCAACATGGCCGAATCTCTTCCTATGCTCGACGACTTGTTGGCTTGTATAGCTAAAGGGCAAACACGAAATTATTGCGACACCGAAAATGTCATGCCAATCTTCTTATAATGTTTAGAATCAAACCAAAATTTTAGGGTAGTTTTATACATATATTTACTTCAAAAATCAAAAGAAAAGTTGATCGATGGAGCCTTGAGTGTAAAATTGAACGCATTTTTGCTTGATGCCCTCCATCAAAGTCTTTACAGTGTCATCCGGTACCAGTTTCTCAGTTTTTTTTTTCCATTTTCTTAACATGGCCTTCTCGTCTTTGACTGTCTTCTTGTTCTTCCGAAGTTCCCGCTTCATCATTGCCCAGTACTGCTCCACCGGGCGCAGCTCCGGACAGTTTGGCGGATTCATGTCCTTTGGAACAAAATGGACAGAATTGGCCTCATACCACTCAGGACACTTTTAGAATAGTAGCATGATGCCAAATCTGGCCAAAATAGCGGAGCTTCGTCGTGCTGCTGCAAGAACGGCAAAGGCGCTTCTCGAGGCACTCAGATTTGTAGATCTCGCCATTTACTGTGCCCTTTGTCACGAAAGGCTCACTCCTCAGTCCGCAAGAGCAGATGGCCTGCCAAATGAGATATTTGGAGGCGAACTTCGACATTTTCTTCTTCTTAAATTTGTCGTCCACATAGAACTTGCTCTTGCCGGTGAAAAACTCCAACCCCGGAATTTGCTTAAAATCGGCTTTTATATACGTTTCGTCGTCCATCACACAGCAGCCATATTTTGTCAGCATCTTCTCGTAGAGCTTCCGTGCCCGAGTTTTAGCCGTCGATTGTTGCCGCTCATCGCGGTTTGGAAAGTTCTGTACCTTGTATGTATGTAGTCCAGCTCTCTTCTTTGCATTCTGGACGTAGCTCTGCGACATGCCGATCTTTTTAGCCAAATCACGGCTTGAGACGTTGGGATTTGCTTTAATCATCCGCTTCACCTTTCCCTCCGTCTTTTTGTTCTCCGGTCCCGGTTTTCTTCCAGCTACTTTGCCGTGGTCCAACGTCAACCGCTCCTGAAACCGCTTCAACACTCTGAAGACGGTTGGATGGTGAATGTTCAACATTTTTCCCAACTGCCGGTGCGACCGGTCAGGAAATTCCAGGTGTTTGGAAAGAATTTGTTCTCTCGCCTCGCGTTGGTTCACCTCCATTTTCGTTGAATCGAAAAACACGACTTCGAGTTTGACAGCATTTAAACAATACACATCAATGAGAAAGCGTGCAAAATTTGGTTGATTTTTACCCAATGGTAAAAAAGTTATGCCCTGTTGAATGTGTCGCAATAATTTCGTGTTCGCCATTTATTGCCGTTTTTCTCTATTTTTCCCTTATCAAAACGACTTTACAGACTTCTGGGCAGGCACATGACCGAATTTTCAGAATTTTCATTTTTCAACCGATTCAATACGGATTTTCTCAAACCCGTATTTCAACATAATATATGGTCCTACAGGGTGCGGCAAAAAACAATGCGAAAATTTGTTCCATTTCTTTCAAATCCCATTTTCAACTAATTTAAGCAATAATATCAACATTTTCGAGTGCAGTTATCTCTATAAAGTCCTTTTAAACAAATTTTTTCAATGTGTCCTCCATTTTTCTTAATAACGTTCTCGAGCCGACGCCGGAAGCCAGAGCATGCTTTCCGGACGTAGTCCTCCGACATTGACTGCCATGTGCGTGTTATGGTTGACTTCAGGGTTTTCACACTAGGGTGTGATGTTTTGCAGGCTCGTGCTTCAACATATGCCCAAATCGAATAATCCAACGGATTAAGATCTGGACTGCTAGGGGGCCACAAATCCTTCGGCCAAAACTTCATGTTATCGTTCAACCATTGTTGGGTTCGATTGGACGTGTGACACGGCGCTCCATCCTGCTGTAGGACAACGTTTTGGTCCTCGGAGAAGTTGGCCTTCACCCAGGGAAGCACTTGGTCCTTTAAAATACCGATATACACTTCGGTATTGATTTTAACTCCAGCATCAATAAAAACAGGCGGCATTTTCAAACCGTTGGACGCCACCAAGCCAAACATCATGACACCAGCCGGATGTTTGGTTTGAAATTTGAATTTCACTTTTTCCGGAACGTTCTCCATTTTCTGCGGTGAAATGAACCGGTCCGTGCGGTTGTTGGCCACAGCATCGATGCTGAAAAGCTTTTCGTCGGAGAACAGGATTATCATTTTTTCCTTCTTCAACAAGGAAAGCAATCTCTTGGAACGAGTCACTCGTAGTTCCTTGACCCGGTCCGTAATCAAGTGGCGTTTCACTCTGGCTCTGGAAGATGCATGCAGGTCTTCTTTGATGATTCTCCGCATGGATTTCTCCGAAATATTGGCTTCCTTTGCAAGTTTTCTTATGGAACGCACCGGGTTGCGAGCAATTTTTGCACGGACCGATTTGATCACGTTCGGCGTGCGTGCAAAGCGCAGACGTCCGCTTCCCGGCTTCCGCTGCTTAGGACCATCCTGCAGGGACTTTTTTATGCGGTAAACTGTTGCCAAATGGCACCCTACCACCTTGGCAATCTCTTTCGGCTTCTTCTGGGCGAGCAACAAACTGGTGATCACTTCTTTCGCGAACATTTTGACGAATTTGCAATAAAACAAATAGAATGTTTGGATACAGCACTTGAAAGTAAACATAAACAAATACACTTTCGAAAGAAATTAGTCACTAGCTAGACGAATTAACCCAATACTCAAGTTTGAACATTTTCGCATTATTTTCTGCCGCACCCTGTACATGCTCCAACATCGTGTTTCAACCACTCAAAGTATACAATTTTCGAACAAATAGGTTTTCTAAGTTGAGGGATTCCACGACAAACGTTCAAATTTCAATGTCGTAGATTGCAATTAGATTTTGATGTCGGAGACTGATCACTTTCCACTGATGGAAATAAAAAAATGATTCTCAAGTAAGTTTTGAAAAGGCCTCAAGTGTTTTTGCATGGGTTTTGTTCAAACAATTTTATCTCAAAAACTATTGATTTTATAAAAAAAGAAACTGTCTGAAAACGAGTTTTGGGGAACTTATAGTGGTTTATGGAGAGAATATTAGACTGGTCGAAAAAAAATCCATAGTACAAACTTGATAATAAACCTAAAATAAAAATAAAAATCAAAATACATATCCATTTTCGACAAATTTTTACCACAAAAACAAGACCTCTAATAGCGCATTTTTGAAACATTGATCATATTCAAGAAAACATCCCAAGCAACACAGCTTGTAATAAACAAGTTGAATGTACTGTTCAATGACAAATAAAGGTTATCAATATAAGTGTACAATACTTTAGTTCATACTTTAAAGCCCGATTCAAAGTGAATTGAGACGCATTCATGTGATCATTTCCAAGAATTAAACAACAAACACGGTTGATAAAGACGTCAAACAAAAGGGGATTTATTTAGATTTCAAACGATAAATAACAAATTATTACATTTCGCATTTTACTTGTGATCGTTGCCATCATGATCTGCACTGTTGCCATCATGATCTGAACTTATTCCACTTTAAACGCATTTGTTGTGCAATTGTCACTTCTTTACCGCATCCTCGAAGTTTTGTCTTGACAATTGCCCAAAATTTTTCGATCGGTCTGAAACAAGGGCAATGCGGAAGATTAATCTTTTTGACGACAAAATTAACATTGTTTGCAGCATACCATTCTAGTACCTCCTTAGAGTAGTAGCTAGACATAACGTTGGTCTTGTGTTGATGAATGAAGGGTAAAATTTGCTTTTTCAGACACTTTTAATGTAAACCTTCGACGTTATTGTGTGAGATGTGATGAAAACCTTGGTTTTAAGGCCACAACTGCAGATTCCTTGCCAAATCATTAGTTTTCGAGCAAACTTATCAGCAAAAACAAGTTTATACCTAGAAGAGCCATCACCACGATCAGTTGCTAGGTAAAACTTTCGTCCGGTGATTTGTTTATAATCCATTTTGACATATGTTTCGTCATCCATTAAAATACAGCCATCAAATTTCGTCAAAACTCGTTCGTATAGTAATCGTGCTCGCTTTTTGGCCACCAAATTTTGTTTCAGGGAGCGATTCGGATGTTTACTGGCACAAAAAGACTTATATCCTTCTCTTGAAAGGATGTTACGCACGGTGGAAAAGTTGGAATCGTATTTCTTTGCCAAATCACGTATGGAGACACCTGGGTTGCCTTTCACGTACCTCAACACCTTTATCCTCAGCTCTTTTTACCTAGTGCCAGTTTTATGATAGATGCGCTGTGCTCGATTCACACTCAGAGCATTCTTGTAACGTTTGATTACAAGACACACCGTTGACTTAGGGAATTTTAACAGTTTTGCTATTTTTGAAGTAGACCACGGTGGATGTTTGCCCAAAATAATTTTTTCTCTAGTTCCATGATCCGTAATTTCGAGATGTGTCGATGAAAAGCACTTTCCACCTATTTCTTCGTCAATGTTGTTTATGTTGCCTGTAAAACGTTTTTTGTTCTAACCACCAGGGACGCGGTGGTGTATTAAACTGAGCGTCCAGATTTACTTTGAATCTAGCTTTAAGCGCTTGTTCAAACAAATTTGGAGAGGAACAACTTCTCTAAATTTGTTTGAACAAACTGTTAGTCAGCATTGATGTTTGTTGGGTAGTCTGGCCAGGGAGGGCTCCGAAGCTGAGTTCACAGATCCGGAGCCATTCTGATGAGTTGCAGATTTTTCTCTGAAGATGGACTTTAAGCAGTTGGAAATGTCTATTGTACAAGCAAACTGAAATACCACAGATACATCACGATAAGCATAAAAATTCAAAGTACCAAGTGAGAAAAACGTTCTATGCCTACTTAAATTAAACAAAACTACTTTGAGGGCGATAAACGATTTATTCACTGATCACTGCCCTAGTAGATATCATTTAGAAAAAAAAACACAACCCAAGATGCCCATTTTGCCAACTAGAAAGCAAAACTTTGGAACATTTGCTCTGCGATTGCAGTGCTTTATTCGGCTATAAATTTTAGTATAAGGGCTTCTACAAACTAATGAAGTCTGACAGTTAAGTCCCAGTAATGTAATTGACTTTATTGGACAAGTCGAAGCTAACTGGGACAAAATTCAGGGCCAGACATTGTCCATGACATCCCTATTGTAATCAACAAACTGGTCTGCTAAACCAAATGCTTGAACAAGTTATAAAAACCCTTGAAAGTATAAATAGGGTACGGAACGGGTTTTAAGCAGTTTATTCAGCTCCTGTGACATTTGATGGAGCTTTATGTAATCTATAATTAGAACTGCCAATATTTAGACATTAATCCCTCTGCTTACTTCTGGTCTATCGGCACATACCTTCAGCAACGAGCAACGAGACTCAGAAAATTTCATAACCATGGAATAAAGTTCCCAATTGCAGGGACTTTTTAAAAGTATGCGGATTGCTTTCTGATCAAAAAAATGTTTTCTTAAGCTCCGTAATCTTTACATAAACTAACAATATTGTATAAGTGCGATTCCGTGCATGTGTGCGAAGGCAAACTGAAATAGACCAGTTCACGATTTTTCTGCAAACGTCAATTTCCTCAACCTGCTCCTACGTTTTACCCATCCGCTCTCGAAAACAATGATGAAATGCAAAATACACAAAGGCAAAATTTGAACGAACTTCTTCAGCTGGTAAGAAACTGATGGTTGTCGAGATGATGTACTTTAAATCTTCAAAATGACAGTAACAAATTGATAATCAATCATGATTTATGCATCGAATCATAAGCCCTATAGAAAAAGCTTCTGATCGTATCATTTAAAGTGAAATAATTCGGAAAATGTAGGAGTTTTAGACCTATTCTCTAACAACTGATTAAAATAGTGACCCCAGATTAAGCCGTTCCCTACCCTATACAAACAATTTTTTTCCAAGTTGTTTCTTACCTTGAAACTATCATTGACTTCAGATCTTGATGCTCAACATGATAAATAAGGAAATCTATAATGTCTTGACAGTAAATATGAGCTGGACAAGCTCTACGGAACATTTTAACACTATAAATGACAAATTACAGTATTGTTTGAATACCTAAAGTACTTCAAACTATCCCTGAGTTCAGATCTTGATGTTCTACATGATCAATAAGGATGCTTATGATGTCTTGACCGTACATATTATCTGAAAAAGCTTTACGGAACATTTTAACTTTATGTTCACTATTCGGACACACGCACGGAGAAAAACTTCGGACACTACGGTTCAAACAAATCTCGCGGGATTAGAAACGGAACAACTTTTTATTAAAACCGCACTTTATACGGACGAAAGATTAATTTATTGCTCGATACTCTTTTCACCAAGATGTATTCGACGCAAACCCGTGCACTATTCATTTACAACTAACTGCTGCCCTGGTATCGACAGTGATACCAAGGGTCAGTGGTGAATTTCTAACACGATCGTTCGTATCACTCGATCGGCTATCGGTGATAAGGATGGGATGTAAACAAAACGAGATGACTACTAATAAGCATGTGGAACCTATCTGTGCTGCCAAACGGGCCGAAATTATTATGCCTGAACACTTTATAATAGACCAATTACAGTATTTCTAGAACATCTAAGGTACTCCAAACTATTCTTGAGTTCTGATCTTGATGTTCAAGGCTATTTACGATGTCTCCACCGCAGTTATAAGTTGAAATAGACTTACAGGATCATTGACCATAGCAGCACAGAAGCGTGCAAGTAACATTGGTGTTACGATCAGCAACCTTATTTTATTTTGGCTAGAATTTTTAAAATAAAACCTATCACTAATCGTATAAATATTAAGCTGAATAAACCTGTTCCTTTCTAAAAACCACTTATCGACCAATAGGTTATGATCCAAAACTGTTCTCGGTGGAAGTGAGAACCAGTTATTTGCTGATCACGATTTTTTTTAAGGACATTCTGGAACGATTTACCAACTCCCAAGCGAGCTATTAAAATACGGTGGTGAAGCATTGGCCAGAGCGCTTCTTCATTCTTCATCAAGCTTATTGCTTGCTCTCAACTTAGTGTTCTAGATGTACTTCCACCGTTATTAATTGAGAGCTTTCGATGCCTGGTACCATTTTTGCATTAGTATGATTGTGTGGCAAGTACAATCATATCCTTTGCCCAGGGAGTCGAGAAAATTTAACGCACGTTTGGAGAAAACGTCAACAATACTCCGGCCGCTGGTAGAGGAGAGATAGATCCATTTGATTCGAATCACGGACCCCGGCACCGGAAAAGCAACCTGGAACGCGCTGAAGAACTACAGAGTTTGAACTACAAGATTGGAGATCGATCGGGAAGGAGTACGTTCGGTTGGGGAATGCTGGTTTTGTGATGCAAGAATGTCTCAAGGTTGCACTAGTTCTCCAAGAGATTCCAGAATCGTTCACCCCCTTGATCATGGCGTTGGAGGCCCGGAATGAAGAGGATCTGACGATTGCGATGATCAAATCGAAATCTGACGAATAAAGCTGATAAACAGAAGCATGGTTATAACGACGAGCGGGCACTGAAGGTGGGAGTTTGTTCGAAGGCACTGTCCTGTTACCCCTGTGGCAGGGTGGCCCTAAGAAGCAGGACTGCAGAGAGTATCTTGCTGAGAAGAAAAATGCAGAAGAGAGAAGATACAAGAAGAAGTCCAAAGAAAAGGCTAAAAAACTACAAGGCACAGCCCCATTGGGTTGTTCTAATGTAGGCCTAACGTAATGACGTAATTAACTGTAAGCCATTCAGATTGCAATGTAATATTCTTTGAAATAACTCTTTCAGGCCTAACATTTTCCAAGCGTTATGATACAAGCAATTTGGTGTGTTCTGATTAAATTGGTACTCAATGACATAGAAATAATTGCAAGAGTAGGAAATATTTTTATTTAGATGTGTTAGGTCTACCTAATTGTCCTGGAGTTCAGAACTTTAGATCACAGACAGTTCTAGCAGTAGCTTAATTCGCTTAACAATGTTACGATATATAGTCAAACATATTCAATGAATGCCCTGGAAGACCAACAGACATTATGAGATAATCTCGGGATATGCATGCCAAACAAACTAAATTAACTTTGTCTAGCTAATCAAACTACTGTTACAATTGTAGACTTTAGGTTTTGAATTATCTCAAACTAACAAGAGTATCCTATGATTTCTGTGGACGTTTCAAAATATTCATTGAATATGTTTGAATAGTTATCGAAGTTTTGTACAGCTCACGAGGCTACGGGTACTACTGTATATCTTAAGTTCTGAACTCAAGTCAGTTTATATGAATTTGAATATCCCAAGATAATCTGATAATGGCTGATGACCTTACAGAAGTTTCACTAAATATATTTGAATGCATATCGTCACTTTCCACAAGCTAATGCTACGAGTGTACATCCTAACTTCTGAACTCAATGGAATTTTTGGTGACCTAGAACCTTCCAGAAGACTCACTTAAGTTGGTCAAATACAGATTGTTACTTTGTTTGGTATCGAACGCTACAGTTTCAGCTGTAGATTTGCAGTTTTGAATTCCAGAATAATTTGGATAACCTAGAATATTATCTCATAATGTCTGTTGGTCTTCACATATATTCATTGAATATGTTTCAATGCACAGCGTAGCTTTGCATACCCCAGAAAGCTTTTGTTGCAACTGTAGGTCCTATGTTCTGATCTCAAGGATAGTTTGGATGACCCAGAACATGTAATACACGTAAAAAAAGACCGTGCGTTTCGTTGTTGCTACTCTGTTACTCAACAGAACTAGTGTTATTGCACAGAAAGCCGCATAGATGGAGCTTGAGAGTAGCTGTACATCTTCAATGTACAAGTTTACTAAGTTCATTTTATTTATGGATCAGTACCGGCACCGGCCATGGGGAGGGAGGAATGATGATTAGTTTGATCATTGTTTAGGACCGTGTTTACCTCTGCGTATCCACAATTACCATTGGGATTGTGGATCCGCATTACTTTTTACCATTGGGTAAAAATCAACCAAATTTTGCACACTTTCTCATTGATGTGTATTGTTTACATGCTGTCAAACTCGAAGTCGTGTTTTTCGATTCAACGAAAATGGAGGTGAACCAACGCGAGTCGAGAGAACAAATTCTTTCCAAACACCTGGAATTTCCTGACCTGTCGCACCGGCAGTTGGGAAAAATGTTGAACATTCACCATTCAACCGTCTCCAGAGTGTTGAAGCGGTTCCAGGAGCGGTTGACGTTGGACCACGGCAAAGGAGCTGGAAGAAAACCGGGACCGGAGAACAAAAGACGGAGGGAAAGTGAAGCGGATGATTAAAGCAAATCCCAACGTCTCAAGCCGTGATTTGGCTAAAAAGATCGGCATGTCGCAGAGCTACGTCCAGAATGCAAAAATAAGAGCTGGACTACATACATACAAGGTACAGACCTTCCAAACCGCGATGAGCGGCAACAATCGACGGCTAAAACTCGGGCACGGAAGCTCTACGAGAAGATGCTGACAAAATATGGCTGCTGTGTGATGGACGACAAAACGTATATAAAAGCCGATTTTAAGCAAATTCCGGGGGTTGAGTTTTTCACCGGCAAGAGCAAGTTCTATGTGGACGACAAATTTAAGAAGAAGAAAATGTCGAAGTTCGCCTCCAAATATCTCATTTGGCAGGCCATCTGCTCTTGCGGACTGAGGAGTGAGCCTTTCGTGACAAAGGGCACAGTAAATGGCGAGATCTACAAATCTGAGTGCCTCGAGAAGCGCCTTTTGCCGTTCTTGCAGCAGCACGACAAAGCTCCGCTATTTTGGCCAGATTTGGCATCATGCCACTATTCTAAAAGTGTCCTGGAGTGGTATGAGGCCAATTCTGTCCATTTTGTTCCAAAGGACATGAATCCGCCAAACTGTCCGGAGCTGCGCCCGGTGGAGCAGTACTGGGCAATGATGAAGCGGGAACTTCGGAAGAGCAAGAAGACAGTCAAAGACGAGAAGGACATGTTAAGAAAATGGAAAAAAAAACTGAGAAACTGGTACCGGATGACACTGTAAAGACTTTGATGGAGGGCATCAAGCGAAAATGCGTTCAATTTTACACTCAAGGCTCCATCGATTAACTTTTCTTTTGATTTTTGAAGTAAATATATGTATAAAACTACCCTAAAATTTTGGTTTGATTCTAAACATTATAAGAAAATTGGCATGACATATTCGGTGTCGCAATAATTTCGTGTTCGCCCTTTACAGTGTCATCCAACTGTGTTTGCCAACTAATAAGTATGACGGAGACCTCGTTAATCGTCTTGTTGATCATGCAAAACATAAAGATCTAAACTCAAGAATAGTTTGGAGAACTAGAGATATTCTGAAAATTCTGTAATATGTATGAAATGATGTTACGATTGTCCTTGTAGATTTTAGGGTACGGTCAAAACAAATCTTAACGTCGTTGTCAATCATCTACAACATCAAGGTCCGAGCTTATGGACAGTTAGGATGATCTAGATCATTCTAGCTTTAGTTTTTTGTTCAAATCACAAAGTGTATTTTTACCTAATATTCACTCGTCGTATTTATATGGAATGGTCCATTAATTATGTCACGCAGTAAGGGGGGCGGTGGGTTGGGCGAAACGTGACGATCCATACAAAAAATTTGAAGGTCCATCCAAAAAACATGACAAGGGGGGGGGGGGTACAAAAAGTAACTTTCTACGTGTCATAATTAGTGGACGTTCCGTATACGTTGAGATCTTACAATAAAAAGGATCCTGCAGCTGGAGATAGTTTTCTCTCTCACGTAGGCATTGGGAAGTTTGAATAAACAATCTCCATTCCAAGCCACTGCACAGTGGGAAAAAAAGTGCCGGAAACGGGAAAGAATTCTATATTTCAGCTCGAAGTGGAATGATTTCTGCAAATATTACCTTTACTTCAAGGAAAATTTTCAAGAAATCGAATGAACGTAGTCTCATTGGCCGCACGGAACTGCTTGGGGAGCAAATGAGCCCATTTAACCCTGGTTTCCCTTATATTTCCTTGTTGTTTAGAAATGTATTTGCTCGGTGTGACTCAAGAACAACAAAATGATGCTAGTGCTATGTAAAATTTCTGAAAGAATCGATTAAAGTAGGTTTCGTTTACCACACGGCTCTGTGAATGAAGATATGGTTGATGTTACCCTGATTCTCCTAACATTTTCGTTTTTTTCAGAAATTTTTTGTTCGGTGTTTTTCTAAAGCAAAAAATAAGGTTAGTCCCATGTAAATTTCCTGAGACTTGAGTCACTCATAAAGTATAGAAATTTTCTTAATGTTCACAAAAATATTTGGTGAATCGAGCTAAATTGCGCGACCATATCTTCATTCTCAAGAAGATGGGGCAGTAAATAAAACCAATCCACGATCGATTTTCCAGCAAATTTTAGAAAGATCTAGCCTTAATTTGTTATAAGTCGAGTTATTAGTACGAGACACTGAAGAAGTTTGCACATTGAAGACGAAATACGCGTATCTGTCGAAGATAAGCAAAGGTAGTTGGAATTAAATGGAGAATACTAATTTTTCTTCAGACTTTGTAGTTGCTTAATTTTGTTGACCCTTGAGTAGCTCCGACCCAAGCTAACCCTCTGAACGAATACAAAACTATTAGGGGAATCAGGTTAAAATCAGCCATATCTACGTTCACAGACCCACCCATGTGGTTAATGAAATCAAGTCCAATTATTTCCCAAAAAAATAACATAGAACTAGCATTATTTTATTGATCTTGAGTCACATCGAGCAAAGAAAATTGTGAAAATATGAAAATATTAGGGGAATCAGGGTAACATCAACCATATCTTCATTCACAGAGCCGTGTGGTAAACGAAACCTACTTTAATCGATTCTCTTGGAAATTTTACATAGGACTAGCATAATTTTATTGTTCTTGAGTCACACCGAGCAAATAAATTTCTGAACAACAAGGAAATATTAGGGAAACCAGGGGAAAATGAGCTCATTTGCTCCTCAAGCAGCTCCGTGCGGCTAATGAGACTACGTTCATTCGATTTCTTGGAAATTTTCCTTCAAGTAAAGGTAACATTTGCAGAAATCATTCCACTTCGAGCTGAGATATAGAATTCTTTCGCGTTTTGTGCACTGTGCACTAGTAGTACATGAGCACGAACAGGTGCGTATTCTTTTGCCAAACAGGAAGATATGTTTCTCCTTGCCTATCCAGCATTTGAGTAGCTTCGTAAAAGACCGTGTGCTTGATCTGGTACAATGCCGTTCAGATTTTCAATTTTCTACAGCTTTAAATTAAAATAAATAAATTTTTCGAGTTACATTATACGAAGAGCAATGTTTGTACTGTGTTTCTATAATAGTTTAATGTTATTTGAAGTTTTTTTTTTAATTTTCTGTCGGCCTATTTCCTCACATGGTAACAATAACCGACGCCACTACCTGAACCCTACCACCTATCGACTCATGAATATGAGCCGGGACCACTTGGCTTTACTTCCCTTCCGAAGGAAGTCGTGACTGGATTTTTTCGCCTCAGAAAAACCACCGACGTCGACTGGGATTGAACCCAGATCCACTGAGGTAGCAAATAGCAGTCACGCTGACCAATACACCAACGACGCCAGATTATCTACAGGTTAGGAAATTTCAATTTTGATTGAAAACAACTTTTGTTGGAGATGGTGATGTCGTTGGCAATATGAATTTTAACTCTGATGAGAGCAAAGAAGAATTCATCACTCACCCTAACAGAGTCCACCCTGAAACCTTTTCCCAGCAAAGACATTCAACTCATCAACTAATCTTCAGTCATTCACAGTTGCTCGCAACTAACCCGCCAATGGGGGCAGAGTAGTTGACGGGAAAGGTGTATTTCAAATTGAATTTAGCCCGGCCTGAATAGCGACTAGTTTGACTCCTTCTCAATGGGGATCCTCGGGCATTTGTCTGCACAAATGGAAACCATTTTTTAATAAACTTCATCTATATGTAAATAAGGATATGAACACATTTGTAAACAGGAAGTGATCCGGAAATGTTGCTCCGGTCTTTCTCCTGTGGCTGCAATTGGAGCTGCTTTCTATTCGGATGGAAGTGTTTTCATCTCGGAATTGAAACGAGAATGGAGGTGTAATCTTTTCAGAGATTTCCTCATTCCGGTTAGGCAAACGCAATCTCCAATGCAGTTGCGGAGGTTTGAGAAAGGCCAGCAGAAATTTCAACAGACATAAACAGTGAATGGGAAAAGAGGGAAACGAGCTTCCTTTCGGCGTCATCGCCATCGTTGGTTGTATTATAGGGTGCGGGTTGGAACTTTCTGAAACTCATAAATGTTTGCACACATGCTTGTCGCTCGGAATATTAAATACGTGGTAAATTGCGATCCGTTATCAGGTATCAAATCGATTTGAATTTTTGATCATGTGCACGGGAGAGAGTGTCGTCTATTGGAATGGAATTTTTATCGTTAATACGTGACGACGTGTGTGTGTGTGTGTGTGTGTGTGTGTGTGTGTGTGTGTGTGTGTGTGTGTGTCTGCAGTCGTCTTCGCTCTCGGAAAGGATGATGTGTGTTGTATCGAAAATTGTGTCGTTCTTCGGCTAGGATTCCACTTCGTTTGGAGACGAAATCGAGATAGAAAGGAGCCATTTCTATTGAGATGAGTTTTCGCCGGCACTTTTTTTCTCCTCTGTTCTGTTTGACGGCAAATGAATGTCTGAATGGTATGTTTATTCAATAGAGAAGATATTTATTGAATAGAAATAAATAGAAAGCACATAATGCCCTCCGGAAGCTACCAGGCCTAGAGGTGCATGGAACGGTTGTGAGAAGATTATTGATTGGCTTATTGGAGTTTATCGAGAAGAAAACGTGCGGATTGGAACTCTGAGGACTAACATTCAAGTAGTTAAGTTTAGTTATCATCCTTATTTAATGTTTCACGCACTTAGGAACATTATTTAGAATTTAGCGAAACTGTAAATTGATACATCACTGCATTTAATGGGCGGAAATATTGTTCTAATATTTAATACTCGTTCAAAAGGAAAAGAACGTCCTTAGCGTATTTAATGAAAGCTATAATTGCGTAGAAAAAATAAAGAGAATAATTTAATTAAAGCAGTCCCCGGTGGAGAACGTAGGCCACACGACGACGGTGAAATCTTAAATCAAACATGGCATAGAAGGGGAAGCTCCGCTGGGAAACGAAATAAAACACGTTGCTAATGAGAACGAACGCCTAGCCTAGGAGAGGAATTTATAAAATTATACATCCACTTGGGGAAAGAAGATTTGGGAAAAAAAAGGAACGCCAACTCGAGAAATGGTGGTGAGAAAAAAAAAGTAAGTTTTGTTAGCTTTTGCTAAATTGCCACGTTGGCACATTGAGTCTCGACCTAGGAGCTCAGTGTTGCACTATTGTGGTTCTAGTAGTTTGGAGACGATAATTGGCTTCTGTTGGCCTTTCTGTGGTCAGTCACTGGTGAGCAATGCTAGAAAAAGCTACAATGGCGAAACAAGGAGATATTTGCGAAGACTTACGAACGTTTTAGCTGCGAGATGTCTTTACCCTTCAGAAAAGAGTATAGTGGTTGCTTGAAAATCATAGCTTCGCTCTGAGGCCCGCAGAACCAATTGATTTCGACTCAGCTCGATAAGTTCACAAAATACCTGTGAGTATACAGTATAAAGTGAGGAAAATTTGTTCAAACTCAAAGTTGTTTTTGAACAATTCTGGGAATAAAAGTTCTTGCAAATACCAATTTTGGAGTTCGGTTCTTTCTTTGCTGGATTTAGAAAAAAAAATGTTTTAGGATGGGCAATTCTTATCAACGCGCTGCAACTATATCAGCACCTTTTAGTTCGCAAATTGTTCCGAACTGTTTTCTACCTTTGTAAACAAACAATGCCAGGCTGTCTTGATGCCTATTTACGTTAAATTTCGGACAGTTTTCTTTCATTGTAGATTTTGAATTATTTCACGGATCGCTGAAACGTTTAACTTATATGACAGCTGAAACTCTCTTTATTTCGTGGCCCAACATGTTTACATTCTTGTTACATTCAGGCAAATGGCGTCGAATCATGTAAAAGTGGTCAAACGCTTTTTGTATGAACGGCAGCTACATCCTAAATTATCTGAAGAGAAACTAAAACTACCAAACAGTACCGTGTTGTGTTTTGACTGTGGATCGGAAGGTTGGAAGTGGAACAAATCGAAAAGAATGCTCCCGACAAATGGACAAGAAGGTGGTAGCCATTATTGAGGAAAAGCCTGTGCAAAACGTGGCTCGAAAAGTTGGGAACAGTGGTGGCACGGGGACTGGATTTCAACATTTTTTTTTTTGTAGCATTTGACACTTTTCATAATGACCAAAGTGAACACAAGGAATTAAAAAATTACTACAATTGAAAATGTCATGACATTCTGCAAAAATAAAATCATCTCGAGCAGAAATGTACACCCAAGTGCACCGAACTTTTTCCTTACTGTGATTTTTCAAGACTCAGTACAATCGTATTTCTTCTTCTCGCGTTATATTTTTCGCAAAAATACCATCACGTTCTTTTGCTGGTGTCTTTTCATCACTGCACATTATACAAATTATCACATACATATATCACCGAACCACGTTCTGGACGAATGACCGCCGCGTTGAAGTCCAGTAAAAACAACAAACAAGAAGAAGAAGAACCAAATCACATATTCAACCGTTGTGTATCCAACAACAACAAAAACCTCTAACCCGAACGTCCCCCACCCTTCCTAGAGAGAAAAACATAAATTTAAAATGAATAATACTCAATCGTTAGCCATTGGATTTTGATGCGGTTTTTTTGCAATAGATCACAAAATTATCATTTTTTGTGAATCTGCACTGTTTATTCCGAAAATATCAGAAGTTTCGAATTCCAAGGTGGGAGTACTGGGGTAAGTACCTGTCCAGGGATGATTGGAAAAATATTTTTAGATGGATTGTCACTCTCAAGCTCTCCCTCCCCCCTTCCTGCGTGACATAATTAATGGATCTTCCCATATCAAACTTTATGATTTTGCAAAAACTGTGTCTAAGGGAGGACATTCTGAAGATTCATGCAGGTCCTCCGAGTACCTGTGTTCCTCCGAAAAAGTGGCCATATTTATATCATTGCTAAAACCTCTGGCTTGCGTACACATCAAACCTTCCATGATTGTGCAAAGCTAGGTCTTGAAAACACGTTTGCAGGATTTCTAACCATATTGGGCACTTAGGGAGACCTTGCAAGATCTATGTTCCTCCGGAAAGTGGCCTACTGAAATGTTTTCAAAACCTGACTTGCGACACATCAAATTTTATGATTTAAAAAAAATAGGTCTGCGGAGGAGATTCTAAGGATTTCTGACCATACTGGCTACTTAGGAAGGCTCTGCGGGATCCAGATTCAGCCTGGGTGGAAAAGAAAAGTGATCCAAAGACAAAGTTTTGCAAACTCATGCAGTTTGATATGTCATAAGCCAGGTTTTGGTAACGATTTCAATATGGCTAATTTCTCGAATCCCGCACGACCTAAGTGGCCAGTATGGTCAGACACCCTCAAAATGTCCTCTGAATACAAAGTTTTACAAAATCAAGAAGTTTGTTGTGTCGCAGGCCAGGTTCTGGAAAACATTTGGATAAGGCCACTTTTTCGAAGAAATTTGGATCCCACAGCACCTCATTAAGTGGCCAGTATGGTCAGGAATCCTCGGGATGTCCTCCGAAGATCTAGTTTTAATAAATCATAAAGTTTGATATGTCGCAAGCTAGGGTATGGTAAGAAATTGGTTATGACCTCTTCTCCAGAGGAACTCGTATATTCTCCAGTATATTAACAAACACAAAGTTTAGCAAAATCATGAAGTTTGATGTGTCACAAGCCAGGTTTTGATAACGATTCTAATATGGCCACTGTTCCGGAGGAACTCGGATCCCACAGGGCCTCTTTTAGTGACCAGTATGGCCAGAAATCCTCAGAATGTCCTCTGAAGACCTATGTTTGCAAAATCACGAAGATCGATGTGTTTGCAAGCCAGGTTTTGGAAAAGATTTGAATATGGCTACTTTCCCGGAAGAACTCCGATCTCGTAGGACCCCCCTAAGCGACCAGTATGATCAGACACCCTCAGAATATCCTCTCAATTCAAAGTTTTGCAAAATCATGAAGTTTGATGTGTCACAAGCCAGGTTTTGGTAACGATTAGATTATGGCCACTTTCCCAGAGGAACTCGGATCTCGTAGGGCCTCTTTTAGTGGCCAGTATGGTTATAAATCCTCAGAATGTCATCCTCAGACCTATTTTTGGAAAATCACAAAGATGGATATGTCGCAAGTCAGGTTTTGGATAATATTTGAATATGGCCACTATTCCGGTGGGACTCGGACCTCGCAAAGCTAGTGGCCGGTATGGTCAGGAATCCTAAGAATGTTATCCGCAGACCTGTTTTTACAAAATCATAAAGTTTGATGTGATATATATCGTCAGAAATGAAGTTTGATATGCCGCATGCCATGTCTCATGTCCATGAGACAATTTTGAGAATGTGGTTGAGTGCCTGAATCCAAAGTTGCTGAAAGAATTCTTATCAGTTGGATAGTTCCATAGTCATGGTCATTTTAGTTTTCGTGTTAAAAATGTTTTTTTTTTCGGCCCTTTACGTAATGAAATAAATAAGAAGGCCCCTTGCTTTTCACTCATTATTTCCCTCCTACAGAGTTTCAACATCCTACTATGAAAACATAATGAAATCTCATGTCTAGAAATCGAAAAAGGCGAATTTGTTCTTTGTTGGACACATAACGGTTAAAAATATGTTGTGAAGAGATTTTTCGATAGTTCCGGGTTGGTCCGTTTGCTGAAAAGAAATGTTTTCTAATTTTTTTTTCTGAATGTCATGACATATTTTTTTAAAATTAATATAAGCGAGAGCAAGGGGAATATGACCAAAAGGAATCGAAAAAATAAATGTTTTGTCTTTCATACGACACCGCACACACTGCCTTGTAGCAAAGAGTAAAATGAAAAAAGAATATAGGATGTTCGTGCTATTTGCTTTTCGCCTTTTGGTTTAAAAACATTACATCTAGTTTGAAGCGGGAGGTGTCAGCAACAATTGTTAGCTTTGTCTAATGTCCATTTTTTCAGAAGTAAACCGTTTCTGAAAAATGTCAACCGTTACCATCACTGGTTGGGAAGTCAATATCATACGTACAAAAAGTAAAGCAGAGGCAAAGAATGAAGGCGTGCAAAGGCGTAGAAAGGTGCCCATCCGGGATGACATTGCTTTTTATACCGCAATGCAAAGGAACTCCGTTGCCGAGCATTTCAGGACAAAAAAGGTGTACAAACTCCCGAAGAAGAATTTGATATGGCAGGCCATATGTAGTTGTGGTCGAAAATCTATAAGACCGGCAATATCAATATGGATGGGTACGAGAAAGTATGTCTGTACAGGGTGTCTCACAATAGGTGTCACTAGAACAAAATGGGATTACAGAGAAAACAAATCAACCAAATCATAGCATTTATTTTTCATTTGAAAGATACCATAATAATTCAGTTCGAACCTCTCGCCCTTTTCCTTGATAGCTTTGAGCATACGCTTTGTAAACCCATCGCAGCTGGCACGCGCGATTTCCAAATTTGGAATTTGGTCCCAAATATCAACTAAATGTTTCTTGAATCGCCCCCTAACAAAGTTGTCAAGTGGGTCCGTTGAGATCCGTTGAAAATGCATGCAGTTCTTCGCTTGTGATGAAATCGGGCAAATTTTCCACGCACCACGTTTGTATCTTCTTTGCCTTGTGACCTGAAGCTGAGTCATGTTGGAGACAATATGGTGTATTTAGCTGAAAAAAGCATCGTCCTAATTAGTAAAGCTATATCTCGAAAGCAATCACAAACTGGAAGAGTATATGTACACTAGTGAAGTGTAGTGTAGTATAGTGAACCTCTAGAAAGGACTTGACAGCTAGGATAAGTTTACTGAAGACTGATATGTCCTAACTGGTGAGGCTCTCGAGGTATCCGAGGATGGAACCAATTACCCCTCTTCCCAACGCGTCACAGCACTCGTATTTAATATCTCGAAAGTAAAGGGTCTCTAGCGGTGAAACTTCTTATTAAACCGGAATTCAATGACACAGATTTGTTGGTCCAACGAAGTACAACAATTTGGCCGAAGACTGTAGTATTTAGCACTTGAAACAACTTAGGTAGACCTCATTTCCTCCAATTAGAGAAAATCTCGTAAGCTGCGGGTATCGATCTTTACGGTCCCAATTAACCGAAAACATTGGAACCCGACAGTATATTATTTACTATTTTAGTGTTTCATTCTTATATTATAATATTTTAATTTCTAATTTCTAGCTTTAAGGTAAGTTGATTTCAAAATCAAGGTAAGAAAATCACATAATTTCTCTGAATTTTTCATATATTTATGAAACACCACGATTTGGGATGAAGATAAGGACCATCAGAGCACCCAATTGAAGCGATTTGGATAGGAAGAGTGAGACTGCCAACTTCCTGTTGTTAACATTTCGTGAACAAAGGGTGGGCTCTTCTCCTCATCTAGTGGCACGTTTTTACTAAGCGAGGGCTCGGTTTTAGTGTAGTTTCTGCGAACTTTTTTCTGGAAAGAGTCTAGATCATTGCAGATTTGGGTTGCGTGTGGGTTTATCTGCTTACGGGTCCACAATACGTTATTGGCCCTTCATTCAGGAACATGATAAAACATTTACCACAGTACAAACTTAATCAAATCGTTTAATTAAAACAGTCCAGTGCTATAGGCAGTTACATTAGATGGTAGTTCACATCATCATCTTCAACAGACTACATCATGATCAGGTTACGGATTGTCCATGCCGAATACCACTAGAGCCTCAATAGACTCAATAGAGTGGTTGATATTTGATTGTGTCCGTTAGTTTGAATGCGCCGGATGGTTCGATGCAACTACTACCGCTTGAAGTTGACTGTGTACTGCATTCTATATAGCCATTTGATTGTTCATTAGACGGAGAAGATACTTAACGAGTCCCTGGATAGGGTCACCGTGGGAGGCTTTGCATTTGGCGAATCAGGGTATAGACATGCTGTTGACAGATGAGATAATAAGTAGTTACTGCTTATGCTGGTTGAAGTTGGAGCAAACATGTGGGTTTCTTGACTAAGGTCAATTGCTGTGAGACTCTAGGAGATGGAAGTTTAAATCTACTACCCGACGGTGGAGATAGCCTACTTCGGCGGAGGGTTCCCCGACGAAAGAATATCTCCCGAAACCATTAACGAATGCGATATGCTTGCTTCAATGTTGTCCGTAGTGTCGATATCGATCCCGCGATTCCGGTTGGAGGATTGCTTCCAGTTTCCTGGTGCCCCAGTGACTCATGCCGGTGACTCACTACGAACTACTCAGAATATTCCCCGACGGTGGATCCATCCTACTCCGGCGAAGAGTTCCCCGGCGGTGGAAGTTCTTCCGAAACCAATGCAATCCGGGCAGATGTCTACGTCGGTCCTGCGGTTCTGGTTGAAGGATGACTTCCAGTCCACAGGCACAACGACGACCAATTGCCGGTGCTTCACGAGCGTCACGATCTACTCAGACTAGTCCCCGGCAGTGGACCTAGCCTACTCCGACGCAGAATTTTCTGACGACGAAAATTCTCCCGAAACCGTTTTCTAGATGCTGATACGTGACGCTCGGTCTAGTCCCCGGCGGTGGGTCTAGTCTACTCCGGTCGTGCTCGATGGTGCACTTTTTCTTCTCTCATACACATGCTGGCGAGTACCCAGGTCGGTCATCGACTCAAAACCTGTACTGTATAATCTTCACCGCGTCTCATTTTTCTTCGTTTGCACACATTTTTTTTAACAATGTTGTCCACGTTTACGTCGTTACCGACGGTGGATCTTATGCTGTTTCGCACGTTCTCAAACCACGGACAATCGAAGAAAACGTGCTCAGGCGTTTCCTCTGCATAACCACACGCGGTACAGGACGGCGATCTTGCGTGACCGAACCTGTTCAGATACTTCTTGAAACAACCATGACCGGACAGAAACTGCGTCATGTGGAAATTTACATCACCGTGTGGTCTGTTCACCCACCTCGACAGGCATGGAATTAGCCGGTGCGTCCAACTGTCGTTATTAGCGTTGTCCCTCTGCTGCTGCCACTTCCTTAAGGTGTTAGCTCGGGCAGTTTTTCGGACACCTCTTGTGCCTCGGTCTCTATAGCACTCACTATCGTCTTCCAGTAGAAGATTTATGGGAATTGATGACGTAGACTGCCTCTGACGAGATAGTTCCATACGCACTAGCCACCCGCATGGCCATTAGCGTAAACGTGCTGCTAAGCCGAGATCGGTTACTTATCAGTACCACCTCGGTCTTGTGATGAGCTAACGCCAATTTCTTCTCACGCATCCAGTCTTCCACAGTATCTATCGCTTCCGTGGTGAGTACTTCTACTTCTTCTCGAAATTCGCCGACCACTAGGAGCACAACGTCGTCCGCAAAACCGACAATCTTTACGCCTCTGGGAGGCGTAGCCTCAGGACTCCGTCATACATAGCTTTCCAAAAGGTCGGACCGAGGATGGAACCTTGTGGGACGCTCGCTGTGACGGTTGCACATCTTTTTCCGGTGTCCGTTTCATATATCAGTGTTTTGTTCTGAAAGTAGCTCCTCAGGACCCTACAGAGGTACTCGGGGGCTCTTACTCTGTGCAGCGAGTCAGCGATTGCAGCCCAACTAGCACTGTTGAAGGCATTTTTCACGTCCAGGGTGACCTCTCCGCAGTAGCGGTTCCCTCTTCTCTTTTGCTTCTGCTCAGACTCCATAGCTTCCACGACCGTTCAGATGGCATCCACCGTGGATCTTCCTTTCCGGAAGCCGAACTGGATGTTGGACAGACCATCTAATCCCTCCGTGTATTTTGTAAGCCTGTTGAGGATTACTCTTTCAAGCACTTTGCCGACTGTATCCAACAGGCATATCGGCCATATAGGCTGAAAGATCTCCAGGACGCTTGCCTGGCTTCGGCAATAACAGCAGTTTTTGTCGCTTCCAGATATCCGGTAAGTTACCATCGTTGATGCACTTTTGCAACACGGTCCTGAACATGTCCAGATTTGTTAGGATTGCTGCTTTTAGAGCCTCGTTGGGGATAGCATCTGGTCCCGGGGCCTTCTTGATTTTCAAAGCTTTTGCCACCGCTGTTAGCTCCTCGTTTGTTACTCAGGTTTCTTCGTCGTGGTCATCTTGGTCTTCATACGGTGTGGACGGCCAGATCGTTAAGAACCTTTATAAAACCTATTGGCTGCCATCAACACTAACATAGGGCCAAATGGCCACAGCTGGCCACTGTGATCACTGGCCACTGTGATCACTGGCCACTGTGATCACTCGGCCACTGCATATCATTTAATGGTGAATGTCGGAACGATAATAACCGAAAATTAATGCGCTGCGGAAATGATGCGAGTTTACAACAACAAAAACAAAATTATTCGATAAATTTATCAATAATTTCCTGAAAATTTATGTTAAATTCCATAAATTTAGGTTATCTAAAAAATGCCGAAAATGATCTCTGATCTACATTTCATTTACAATACATTTGAAATTGGGTATATTTCCCCATTTCAATAATTTCTTTTATTTCAATTTGTCGATTGGGAGAAATCATAGTTCAAAAAGCCATTTCATCTTTGCAATGGCTACTATAAAACTATTCGGTCATTTGGTGATTCCTCTCAATACCAATTTGCCGATTGATGCATTTACTGGAGGCAAAATGGTTTCAAAATGCATTTTCAACTGAACATGATAAGGTAATATGAATGAGTCCGGTCCTTCCGGCACTTCAAAACAGCATTTTACGAGTTCATAAAGTCAACATAAAGCCTTTGATAGGAGTAAAAGGAACTTTAGAAGACAAGGTTTTAAGACCGTTGGAAACAAGCTCTCATAAACCTGACTTAAACTTGAAACCTATCGGCACCTCTTGCTGCCATAATAAAACCAAATTGATATCTAGTGGCATTCACAAAACTTAAATAAAACTTAATAAAGCTGAATAGGTTTAGCAACCTGGTTTGGTTACTTGGGTTATTGAAGGGCGAACACGAAATTATTGCGACACCGAAAATGTCATGCCAATTTTCTTATAATGTTTAGAATCAAACCAAAATTTTAGGGTAGTTTTATACATATATTTACTTCAAAAATCAAAAGAAAAGTTAATCGATGGAGCCTTGAGTATAAAATTGAACGCATTTTCGCTTGATGCCCTCCATCAAAGTCTTTACAGTGTCATCCGGTACCAGTTTCTCAGTTTTTTTTCCATTTTCTTAACATGTCCTTTTCTGTCTTTGACTGTCTTCTTGCTCTTCTGAAGTTCCTGCTTCATCATTGCCCAGTACTGCTCCACCGGGCGCAACTCCGGACAGTTTGGCGGATTCATGTCCTTTGGAACAAAATGGACAGAATTGGCCTCATACCACTCCAGGACACTTTTAGAATAGTAGCATGATGCCAAATCTGGCCAAAATAGCGGAGCTTCGTCGTGCTGCTGCAAGAACGGCAAAAGGCGCTTCTCGAGGCACTCAGATTTGTAGTATCGCCATTTACTGTGCCCTTTGTCACGCAAGGCTCACTGCCAAATAAGATATTTGGAGGCGAACTTCGACATTTTCTTCTTCTGAAAATTTGTTGTCCACATAGAACTTGGTCTTGCCGGTGAAAAACTCCAACCCCGGAATTTGCTTAAAATCGGCTTTTATATACGTTTCGTCGTCCATCACACAGCAGCCATATTTTGTCAGCATCTTCTCGTAGAGCTTCCGTGCCCGAGTTTTAGCCGTCGATTGTTGCCGCTCTTCGCGGTTTGGGAAGTTCTGTACCTTGTATGTATGTAGTCCAGCTCTCTTCTTTGCATTCTGGACGTAGCTCTGCGACATGCCGATCTTTTTAGCCAAATCACGGCTTGAGACGTTGGGATTTGCTTTAATCATCCGCTTCACCTTTCCCTCCGTCTTTTTGTTCTCCGGTCCCGGTTTTCTTCCAGCTCCTTTGCCGTGGTCCAACGTCAACCGCTCCTGGAACCGCTTCAACACTCTGGAGACGGTTGAATGGTGAATGTTCAACATTTTTCCCAACTGCCGGGTACCAGGTGTTTGGAAAGAATTTGTTCTCTCGACTCGCGTTGGTTCACCTCCATTTTCGTTGAATCGAAAAACATGACTTCGAGTTTGACAGCATGTAAACAATACACATCAATGAGAAAGTGTGCAAAATTTGGTTGATTTTTACCCAATGGTAAAAAAGTTATGCCCTGTTGAATGTGTCGCAATAATTTCGTGTTCGCCCTTTAAAGTACGCTGCAATTCGAATATATTCCCTGCAAACAGAGCCATGAAATATGTTTCATCGTTTATAAGTCAGACAGTTGCATGCTGTTCAATCTATCTCTTATAAGACGCGTTATAAGTCGTGCTGGTGAACGATGATAACGTCTAGGAATCTATGAAATATCTCCCAATTCTGAGAACTGTTGGCAATAGCTTGAATCCATTTCTAAACAATGTTAGCTTCTGACACAATATTTCCATTATTTCACAGGTTATGGCGCCAAACATTCATAGCAAAAAACCACTCGTCAAATATTTTCCCATCACAATTGACGGCAAATAAGTCAACTCCACCGCGGTCCCACCACTAGGAGCGCTTCCATTACATATTCACTCCCGAAGCCATTAACCACAAAGCTTTGGCAAATATCCGTTTTATTTTCAAATCTATTCATTCCGGAACACAAAGGAACCACGCTTCCCACAATCCGTGGATGGTATTTACATCTACTCTCCACATGTAGCCGTTTTCTTTCAACATCCTCCAAGATTACCTCGAGCAAAAGAAAAGCAGTCTACACCGCCGAGCGGAGCGAAATGCAAAATGAGATATCCTATGTAGGAGAATATACGGTGGAACATAAACAACCCCTTTCTTCCAACCGGCATTCATGCACCATCAACAACAGCTTACTAAAAGTATGCAGAGAAGATGGTCCCAAGGGTTTCCCTCTTCTCTTGTTTCACCTAAGGCACCGGCGGTCCTCACTCGTATTGACTGCACGAAGGAAGAGTCCATATGCAAAGCATCACACGATGCAAAAGAAGAAGCTGGGACCTACATTTAGCGCCGGAGATCCTCCCGGGGAAAAAAAGAAAAGGATGTTGCTTGAAAAATGTAAATACAACCCTTCTACCCTTGCCTCGAGAGTCGAGAGGGTTGCTGAAACTCACATACACCGATTCTTTCCGTTCCCACCCTCAGCCAAGCCCAACAGTACAGTAAATCTCAAAGTGAGCTGATTCTCATTGGTCGGGGATGACCGGCAGCACCCACCGCGTGATTCGGAGAGTGTGACTGTAGTTGTATGTCTAACGAAAGAAAATAATGAATCCATTGTTTTTTGTCTCATTAACTACCACTTCATCTGGTGCTGTCTTGTAGTTAAGCGCTTTCTTCTTAAAAGCACTCATCAGCCATTCCACGTGCGCCCACCCTCTGGGGGAAGGGCAGGGAGGGTGGCATTTCCATGGAAGTGCTACCACAGTGGCGTTGTCTGGTTCAAATAGCAGCATTTAAAACGTCACATCTATCTTTCACGGAGATGTATTATGTGCTCGACGGTAGGAGTCCCTTTTCCGTTTCATTTGCTTCCGGCTGTGTTTTACATCAACTACTGTTTTTCCCGTTTTGTTCGATGAAATGCCGAAGGAAAATAAACAAACACTGTGTGCACACGGAAGAACTGATGCGGAGGCGACATGAACGCGTTGAAGTATTTTTAATGGGCGCTAATTAGTGCCCAGTTCCGGAACCGGAAGCAGCATTTCACTCCGTTGGGGACTGCATTTTCTGCCGCTTTTGATGTTAGTTGTTCTGCGAATGGTGACTGCTAAGAAATTACATTTAATTATTCCATTTGCTCAATTATGAACCATTTACTTTTCGATATTGCCATCTTGTGCTAAGAAATGACACAAAAATGTGCCAACACTCATCTTTCTAGTTGCAAAGATGTGCTTCAAACAGTACTCAACAGGAGTATCTCTGTTACACCGCCCTACAGCATCTATGCGTCTGAGGGGGAAATGAGAATACTCCTTGAAACTTTTACTCACCCTGGTTGTTGCTGTAGACAATGGAAAAAAAGAGTGTTATCGACTGGATGCTTCCAACCATTTCACTAGTTTGTCTAGGTGCCTTCAAGGGACCCGTAGATTGCCGTTAATGGTAGGACTTAGAACTGCTTTGATGTTCTTCGTGGCAACGTTAAAAGCATGCAAAAGTCGAGGATATTTCCAACCCGACGGCAGATATTCTACCAGAAAAAACAATGAAGATCAGAAGGAAAACTGACTTACAATGCGCTGTTACCATATTCACAAGATAAGCTCACGACCAATCGAAGTAGATTTAAATTGTCCACAAAAAGTGTTGTTTAGACTGTGATCTACAAATGACAGATTAAAAAAACGTCCCACAAAAAATAATTCGCAACAAAATCTTAAAATTGCCAACGAATAAATATGGATGGCAGCAATCCAGCAATAGACCTTTTTGAAAGCTCCGATTTGTTCTACATTGAAAAGGCTGTCCACGTTGAATTTCGGACACGATTTTATTAGTGTAGATTTTGGATATTTTGGATGCAATTCTCCACTTCATTTCGTGGTACAACAACGAACGGCAGTAAAATCCGAATTAATCGGTATGCGATCTTGCCTAGAAACTAGAACTACTGAAAAGTAACGTATTTTGTGTTTGCAAATCAGTGACTGTGGATCGGAAGGTTGAAAGTTGAACAAACCGGATTGTAAGGATTGCATCATTAATTATGAGTACGCCTTTGAGATTCTGTATGAAAAAGACTATGGCTTATTAAAGACTGTATTCGATGAAATTTGGACACACGCAATTGTTCGTAGCTTCTTAGCGTGTGGGTTTTTTTTTTTTTTTGTTGGGGCGTAGAACCACTGCGTCCACTGAGTTGAACTTTTGTGGTATACCCCTGTTTACTATACTAATTCGCATCTAAAAGCTAGATCACCATTTGTCAAGTGACCAGCCTAAGACGCGTCTCCCAGTCAGGCAAAATTGAGTTTATAAAACCCACCACCTTCCCAGGATTTGCAGTCCAAATTTCTTTAGGTTGCATATAGCCACTGTACAGAAATTTAAGTCTGCTCTTGTACACAGCATCACAACTGCAAAGCAGATGTTCCGAGGTTTCACGTTCCATGTTACAGAAACGACAGATATCATTCTGAACCTGGCCAATGTTATTCAAATGATATCTACTCGGGCAATGTCCGGTTACCAGGCCAGTATAGGTACAAAGAACTCGCTTATTGAGCTCCAGAAGCTTTTTACTAATTGTAACATTTGGAATTATAAACCTTTTCGCTTGAGAACACTTTGTGGTGACCATCCAATTGGTCATCACCCTTTGCTCTTCCCAAGATTTTAATTCCATTTTTATGGCACAGTATCATATACCGCAGAATGGTTCTGGGCCAATAAACTGTGCATTTGAACCTTGTTTAGCAAGCTCTTCTGCCCTCTCATTGCCTTCAATGCCACAGTGTCCCGGAACCCAGAATAAATTTACCGAGTTCTCTTGGCACACCTTTTGCAATGAAAGTGTTGACGCAAATGAGCTGTATATGCCCAATCGAAGGGTTTTCTTCGCCGTGATAAAAACGGCAGTCACAAGGTCAACGAGTATGGAAAGTGTGTGGATCGTCCTTATTTCGGTCTGCTATCTATGGTCTCTAACCAGAGCATTAGTTTAGCACTGGTAACGATCGCACAACTGGACTTGGAATCAATACACGTGGACAGATTTACTTCGGCACTTTACTTACTATCGCGGATTATTCATATCGCGGATTATTCACTTTCGGATTTGGGATTATTATTTAAGTAATCGATCGTGTGTGGTTTCTCATTGGGAGCTATATTCGTACTGGTTTTGTTATTTATCAGACGATCGATAACCCCTTGATCTTCGGGTGATCGTGTGGAACGTGAGTTGGATGAGATGTTATCGTTCTGAGCAATTCTCTCTCATTAGTTTTACATTTGTTCTTGTGTGTGTGTTGTTGCGTACATGGGTAATAGATTTAGGGTAGTTTTAATAATCTTAGGTTAACGATTTTAGATTATGATTTTACGTGCTATTATAGAAGGCCTCAACATTCCGGCCACCTTTGAAATAGGCTATTTCAACACATTTAGACTACTTAATCACTAACACTTCTGTATTTCGTTGCTCGGATATGAAAGTATCGAATGGATTCTCTGTTGACCACTTCAATCGTTGAGTTGGTAGAGTATTGCTGATCGAAGCTCAAACGATGCAAACATAGGAAGTAGATTGAGTGCGTTGAACTCGGTGATGTCCGAAAAACAAAAAAAGACCAGGTAGATTATTCGGGTGGATTAGGTTTATTGGACTGATAATTACCTGTTCGAAAATGATATGCGCCTCGAGCCAGTTCAATACTGCTCTATTGATCTCCAACAGGTATTTCTGATGAACGTGGATCATTTCTTATTGGCAGCAAGGCAATCCGTTTGATGGGCCGCACGACGTTGTCTGAAGAAGCAGTCTTCAAAGTGACCACTCTGACGATGCCATCCTTCCCTGGGTGGACCTTGACAATCAAGCCAAGAGGCCACTGAGCGGGTGGAAGGCAGTCTTCTTTGATCACGACGAGTTGTCCAGTTTTGATGTGACTTGGACATTTGCAGCCTTGAACAGCCCTGGACTGCAACTGCTGCAGATACTCTGGGTACCATGTTGCCCAGATCCGTTGTAGATGGCGCTGGGTTTGCTCGTAATGATTGAGTCGGTTTTCGGGGACGTCGGTTAAAGTTTCTTCCGGAACAGCTTGAAGATTAGAACCCACCAGAAAGTGACCTGGGGTCAAGGCTTCCAGGTCCGATGGTTCCGTAGATAGTGGTGTTACTGGGCGGGAATTGAGGCACATTTCCACTTGTGCCAATAAGGTGAGCATATCCTCGTATGACATACTGGTGTTTCCAATTTCCTTCAGGAGGTGGGTCTTTGCGGACTTCACCGCAGCCTCCCACAAGCCTCCGAAATGCGGTGCGCGTGGTGGAATAAACTTCCATCGGATTTCATTGTCAGCGCACCAGGAGAGAATTTTGTTTCGTGCAGCGTCGTCTAGCTTGAGCATGTGGTAAACTCGATGAAGGGCAGGTGATGCTCCCTTGAGGGTTGTCGCATTATCAGAGTGAAGCTCGGAAATGTCCCCCCTTCGAGCTACCAGGCGACGCAATGCGGCAAGGAATGCATCAGATGTAAGATCGCTCACAAGCTCTACGTGAACGGCCCGTGTCGAAAAACAAATGAAAATGGCGACGTACACCTTTGTTGGACCACGTTTTCTGATCGGTGACTTGACGTAGAACGGTCCACAATAATCTACGCCACAAACAGAGAACGGCCGCGTCGGAGAGACGCGAGATGCTGGCAGATCGGCCACGGATTGCTGGATCAATTTCGGTTTGCTTCGAAAACAGATGATACACTGGTGGTAAACGCTTCTCAAAAGGTTGCGTCCACCCAAAATCCAGAATTTCTGACGAAGGCTTGCCAACATCAGTTGTGGACCAGCATGGAGTAGAGTTTTGTGGCAATGCACAGCAAGCAATTTGGTTAATGGGTGCTTGGAACACATGACAATCGGATGCTTTGTTTGTTCGGATAGGTCGGCATTGCTGAGACGTCCACCTACGCGGATCAAACCGAAATCGTCGATGTAAGGCTTCAACCACTTTAAAGGACTGGACTTCGATACGAACACGCCACCGGTGATATCGCTGTACTCTTCAGGGAAACTTTCCCGCTGTGCCAAACGACAAAGGATTCGATCAGCGGATAGGAGCTCGTCGGAAGTTAGTGGTTGATAATGTGTTGTTGATCTTGCAAGTTTGATAACACTGGTAGGATTGCGTCGGCGATTGATTAGCGTGGTCTCGAAGGGCTTGGAGATATCGCAACGACCATGCGACTGAACGACGAAGTTTGGAAAACTGAGTACTTGGAGAACATCTCTTCGTTGAACTTGATTTGGACAGCATTTATAGCAACAATGGGCACCTTTCGCGTTTCTTGGACGACTTCTGATGACGAAATTGCTGGCAATGCCCGGCAGGCCATTGATCCGGAGAAAGCTTTAGCCACGATGGACCATTCCACCACCTTGTTTTGTTGAGCAGATCGGTAGGGTCCAATCCTCGGGAGATATCGTCGGCGGGGTTGTCAGAGCCTGTTACATGATTCCACTTATCGATAGGCGTTGCTGCTTGAATTTGTGCTCACACGGTTGGCTACGAACGTTTTCCCAACGTCCGGGGGACGGAGTGGAGCCACTGTATCACGGTAGTCGAGTCAGACCAGAAATAGGCAGGTTGGAACGTCTTTGAGCGGAAGAAGCGACTTTTCGTATACAGCTGTGTGAAGAGATGGGAACTGCGCATAGCTCTAGTCTTCGACTATCGTACGAAACGAGCTGGCGAGAGGTGAAAGTTTGGACTCTGGCGACTACCAAGAGTTTCACGGACACTTCGACGGAGATGATTGGGCACGGACGTAGCAGCATCTTTTCGGTGTCACCATTCAGAGCGATGAGGTGGAAACGGAATCGAACAACGAGTGACAATAAATCGTCTTGGACAACTGGGCCTACGAGGAGAAAATCGTTGAGAGAATGGCCCGATGCCGTCTTACACGACGCATCAAATACTACCCTTGTCTTCGTGGTGGTACTCGAAAGCTTGAAGACTGGGTGATGTGGCAGGTAACAGTGCGGGATTGTGTGGTCTATCGGTTCATCGAGTCGTTTCATGTGCCCAAGACGCTCGTATTCCTCCATAAATTGGTGATAGGCGGATTTAACGTTGGAATCGCGTCCGAGACGGCGTTCCAAACCGAGGAATCGGCGCTCTGCAATTAGTTCCGACTCTCCCAGAACAATCTCATGATTGTCAGTTCTAGGCAGGCGAACGATGTATCGCCCCGATGGGTCTCTTGACGTGCTTGAAGCGTAGAACTCCTCACAAAACTTCTCGGTAGTGGAATGAACGGATTGTTTTGGAATCGTTTCGATTTCCAAAACCTTTGCAGTGTGACATCTAGGATGGTGTCCGCATTGGACAATTGGCAGGCTACCGAATCGATGGAATCTTGGAACGTTGAACCGCATAAAGTCCAACCGAATAGCGTTTCGATGAGATAGGGTAAACCTGGGCCGAGGGAAAGCTTCTTGCCCGTGTGTAGGTCCCAATATGCTTCCCCACCAATAACAAGGTCAATTTTATTCGGAACATGAAATTGCGGATCGGCTAGCTCTACCTTCGGAAGATTCCACAAGGAACTCTTGACATGGACGGTGGGCAGATTGGCGGTGGGATGATCGATGACGAGGAATTGAAGCTTCGTGGAAAATGATCCTATTCTGGAACGAACTGTTGTGGTGACTGCTCGCGTTAGCTTACTATGAGATTGACCAATTCCTGCAACGGATACACTGACTTTGGATTGGGAAGTAGCTAGGAGATTGGCAAGCTCCGTCGATATGAAATTCGACATCGAACCGGAGTCCAATAGAGCTCTGGCTTCGAAGAACTTTCCATGATCGTCAACGACGTGAAGAGCGACTGTCTGTAGGAGAACCGTGCTGGCGTAGGATTGGACCGACATGCTTACTTGTTGGGATGTGGAAGCCGATCCAGGTTTGGTGCACGGAGACGGTACAAACGTCGCGTCAGCGGGTTTTGACGTCACGGCAGCGGAAAACGAATTCTTGCAAGATTGGGATGAATCGTGGAGCAAAGTGTGGTGCCGATCGCGGCATGTTCGGCAAGTAAATTTGGATAAACAGTTTCTGGCGTGATGACCGGTTCTGAAGCAGTTCCAGCAAAGCTTCTTTTGGGAAACCAACTCTCTTCGTTGGCTGACGGGCATCTTGGCGAACGTTTGGCATTGAAACAGAAAATGACGGTCGGAACAAGCGAAACAGGTTGGGGCATTGGACTTGCTATCGGTAGCTACCGCGTTGACAGCAAATTTGGACGGAAAATGCCTTTTCGGGGAGGAAATGTTGCCGGCCACCTTTGGTAATATCGGCTGGGAACGCTGGGACATATCGGATGCTACTGACCTTATGATACGTACACGCTGGTATAAGAATTCGACGAGGTCGTTGTATTCAACGTCATCTTGCTGGCTGGTTTTCTCTTCCCACGCACGGAGGGTTGATGAATCAAGCTTGTAGGACATTATGTTTACTAGAGGGGTGCTCCAGTACTCGACGGGTTCATTCAACTTGGCAAGGGCCTTTACGTGCCGTTGGAACTCGTCCACAAGCCCATGAAGGTCGTCGGCTGACTCCTTCTTCATCGCCGGCAGGTCGTAAATGTTACGGAAAAGCTGTTTTTTAAGGAATCGTCGGTTATCATACCTTTTAAGAAGAGCATCCCACACTGTAGCATAGTTGTCGGCTTCGATGTCTATGCTTTCAAACGGTTTGCGTGCTTCGCCTTCGAGGGATTGGATCAGATACTGCAGTTTTGCCACTGTAGGTATATCAACGTTCGAATGCACCATAGACGTGTAGGTGTCCCGAAAAGACAACCACTTAGACAAATCCCCAGAGAATTTGGGAAGGTCTATTTGTGGCAGTCTGAGATGGAAGTTGCCGGGAACAGATGCAGGATGATGAACTGTTGCGTTGAGCACACTTTGGTTGAGATCTACTGCACGTTTGGAAAGCAGAAATCCCTTCGCCACACAATAACGTCCTTCAAAGTTCACTCTCTCCGTTAAATGCACTTCCAAATGTTCGGCATCATCATATTTTTCAATTTCACCTTGCACTTTTAGAAAGTCCCGATACACTCTGTCCAATGATTCTAGCCGAATCGGAATTTGGCAACTATCACGGTCTGCATCGAATTTTTTCACAAAGTCTTCGACGCCACCACAAGTCACTAAAAGCCCTTTTCTCACGACACCCAAATCAACCAGCTTCTTTTCAATTTTCTTGTCCGGCATTCTTTGCACCAATCAAAAAACGATCGCGGATCGAAAACGGTTGGCTCCTTCCCGACGCGGACGATTACGAGGTGCTCCTTCTCGACGCGGACGCTTCGAATTTCTCCTTCCCGACGCGGTTTACGACGCGGATTGGTGCAAGCACTGTCACTGTCACTGTTGGTGGGTGCCGTTGATTCAAACTTGCCAATAACAAGGCCAAAACTATCAAAATCACTCACGAATAATTGATTTGTGGCGCACTACCGCAAGTTCTACTAGGTTAATAGCAACACACTTTCTTTTAGCAAGGCACAGCAACAATTGTTCCCCCGGAGATTGTATGCCTTTATTTTCTACAAAATCACAGGCCTATACAATGCACTGTCTGCAGCAATCCACAAACTATACAACCCAACAGAGTATCGTAGGTACAATGACCAGCAACAAATGGAACGATGGCTGTTGACTTTGGTCCATACAAAGGGAATCTGGCGTATCCAGAACTACACACTACACTTGGCGCAATCACTAGCCACCAAAGGCGCAATTTCACGGCCTATGTGCCGACTTTTGGTTGATCACTTTAATTAGGAATCAGCACTCACTGAACCTTCTGACTGGGATTATCCTTCGATCCGGCTCGAAGGACCAAAAAATGTTGACGCAAATGAGCTGTATATGCCCAATCGAAGGGTTTTCTTCGCCGTGATAAAAACGGCAGTCACAAGGTCAACGAGTATGGAAAGTGTGTGGATCGTCCTTATTTCGGTCTGCTATCTATGCTCTCTAACCAGAGCATTAGTTTAGCACTGGTAACGATCGCACAACTGGACTTGGGATCAATACACGTGGACAGATTTACTTCGGCACTTTACTTACTATCGCGGATTATTCATATCGCGGATTATTCACTTTCGGATTTGGGATTATTATTTAAGTAATCGATCGTGTGTGGTTTCTCATTGGGAGCTATATTCGTACTGGTTTTGTTATTTATCAGACGATCGATAACCCCTTGATCTTCGGGTGATCGTGTGGAACGTGAGTTGGATGAGATGTTATCGTTCTGAGCAATTCTCTCTCATTAGTTTTACATTTGTTCTTGCGTGTGTGTTGTTGCGTACATGGGTAATAGATTTAGGGTAGTTTTAATAATCTTAGGTTAACGATTTTAGATTATGATTTTACGTGCTATTATAGAAGGCCTCAACAGAAAGAATGCATTCCCAGACAAGTTTGGATGTACATTTATAATTACTTAACGCTTTGAGTGCCGCTTGGCTGTCTGTAAAAATACAAATATTTGCATATCTGTATTTTCTCTTCAGACAAACGATAACACATTTTATTATAGCAAAGATCTCCGCGTTGAAAACCGTTGGATAGTTTCCCATCACCACTGAGATTTTTACCCCAGGGCCGAAGATTCCTGCTCCCGTTTTTGTTCCAATTTTTGAGCCATCTGTGAAGAATTTTATTGAGCCATGACGAACAGTGGGACCTCCGACTTTCCAATCTATACGTGACGTTTCACATATCTTGTAAGGGATGTCATGGTTTTCCACAGGTTTCATCCAGTCTCCATTCATATACATCACTGGCCCATTTTGAAAGCTTTGTGAAATGCTCAGGTGACCGACTAAGTCATCAGACATGAAAGTTTTCAACCGTTTAAGTCTAAGCATACTCTTTTCCGCTTCTAGTTGCACGTATTCGTGCAAAGGCAGCAGATTTAGAATTGCATTCAACGCATTTGATGGAGTGCTGCGCATCGCTCCCGTTATAGCAATGGACACTAGCCGTTGAAGTTTTGTAAGCTTTTTCTGTGCAGTAGCCTCTTTTGTTTTTGGCCACCACACAAGAGAAGCATACGATACTTTAGGACGTATTATGGATGTATAAATCCACATTATCATTTTTGGTCTTAGACCCCATTTTCTGCCAAATGTTTTTGAGCAAATCCAGAAAGCACTGGTTGCCTTACCGATCACACACTCAAGATGAGCATTCCAGTTCAGTTTGGCATCCAGTATCACTCCTAAGTATTTAACCTGTTCACTAAGATGGATCTTTAATCCTCCTAGCAGGAACGCTTTTAGACTAAACTTCCTTTTCCTAGTGAAAGGTACAATTACTACTTTTGCTGGATTAATGCTAAGGCCCTCCTTGATACACCAAGACTGGGTAAATTTTAGGGCCCATTGCGTTCTTTCTGATATGATGTTGTCAAATTTTCCCCTCACTATAATGACTATATCGTCTGCAAAACCTACAACCTCGAAACCTTTTTCCTCTAAGCTTCTTAGAAGCTCGTCTACAACTAAGGACCACATAAGTGGTAAGAGGACTCCTCCTTGGGGACAACCTTTCGTTGCCCGTATTGTAATAGACGAACTTCCCAGCTCTGAAGTGATTTCTCTTCTTGCGAGCATGGTATGAACCCAATTAATTATGTTCATGTCAAAGTTCCTTTTCTTCATGGCACGAGCCATAGATGAATAGGAAGCGTTGTCGAAAGCTCCTTCGATATCTAAGAAAGAACAAAATGCTATTTCTTTTACCGATAGAGCTTTTTCTACCTTTGAAACCACACTATGCAGTGCCGTAACTGTTGACTTACCAGACTGGTAAGCAAACTGGAACTCAGATAGTGGATGGTTGTTCATGTAATTTGAATTGATATAATCATTCAACACTTTTTCCATTGTCTTTAATAGGACTGATGAAAGACTAATAGGTCTGTATGATTTAGGATGCGCCTTGTCTCGCTTTCTTACTTTAGGTATGAAGATAACTTTTACTTGCGTCCATGAAGCTGGAATGTGGTTGAGTCTTAAACTTGCTTTAAAAATCTCAATTAATGGCGAGATCAACATTGCTTCGCCGTTTTGAAGTAATGCTGGAAATATCCCGTCCATTCCTGCAGATTTGTAAGGCTGAAAAGATCTCAACGCATTTTCTATCCTGGCGTTCTTAAAGATTTTGTCAGCCAAGTCATTTGCAGCAATTTTCGCTCCAACAGGCATTTGAGATGTCCTTGTAGAACTTATTTCACCTTCAAGTGATCCATCTCTGATTGGATCTACACACAAAACTGATCCAGGAAAATGTGTTTCCATAATCAGCTTTAACGTTTCACTAGGAGTTTTTGTAAAAACTCCATCCTCATTTTTCAGATTCCCAAGTTCAATCGTATGATCCTTTGCAAGAGCCCTCTGATGACTTGCGACTTCCGGACTATTGCTTATGTTTTCACACGTTAGAGCCCAGGATCTTCGTTTAGATTTTCTTATTTCTTTATTGTACTCAGTAAGTGCACTCCTATAGGGAGTCCAATCTGAGGTTCTTTTCGCTTTATTAAACAACCTACGAGATGTTTTACGCAGACGTTCCAACTTAGAGTTCCACCACGGAACATCCCTGTTAGAGGACGATTCTTTGATAGGACAACTAATATGGAAAGAATTTAAAATCGTGTCATTTACCTTTTGGGAAAATGATTCCAATTTCTGAACTGAATCAATCTTTCCACCTTCTGTAAATAACTCCGAGTTTAAATGTTGTGCATATTGATCCCAGTTTGTTTTCCTCGGATTTCGAAATGTAGAAGTTGACCTATTTCCACCACTCCATTCGAACACAATGTGTCTATGATCCGACAATGACGTTTCCTCAGAGACTTCCCACTTTGAAATACGTTCATAAATTGCACTATTGCACAATGTCAAATCCAAGACTTCTTGTCTGATAGCATTTGAAAAGGTAGGTTCGTTTCCCTTATTGCATATGTCTATATTGTTTGAAGAGAGATATTCCAATAAGCACTCCCCTCGACTGTTGATATCCGCACTACCCCACACGGTATGATGTGCGTTGGCATCACAGCCAATTATGAATGACTTGTTGTTTGCTCTGCAGTACTTGACAAATGAGTCGATCTCAGGAGGAGGCACCTCAGGAGCATCACCTGGAAAATAGGCTGAAGCCACTATGACCTCAGTTTTTCCTCTGGTGGTAGGCACCTCAACCATGACCGCAACAATGTCCCGTTTTAAGAATTCTGTAATGGGATAGCAATTCAGTGTTTTATCAACCAAAAGAGCAGTTCTTGGCGTACTCTGATTTTCATCAAAGAACAACTTACAGTCCTGTGTTTGAATACCAAGTATTTTTCCTTTATTAGTCCATGGCTCTTGAATTAGTACCACGCCCAGCCCCTCTTTTCTAAAGAGCGTGTGGGTTAAAATTATTGAAGTTTGAACTGAATGTATTTCATTGTGTTGTGTCAATTGTGTAATGAGTTTCGTGAAAATCGGTCGAGTGATTTCAGTGATGTCTTCGAATGAAGAATTAGTGCGCCAACAAATGTTGTACCAAGCGCTTCTCATCGATGGATCGGAAAACAGCTCGGAATCGCACATTCAACCGTATCTCATGTGATCAAAACGTTCAAGGACCGTAAGATAACCAAGCGGAAAAATGGTAGTGGCAAAATACGTGGCACATCAAATCCGGAGAAGGCCAGAATGGTATTGAACCAATTTAAGCGTTATCCCAACATTTCGATCAGGGATGTTGCGAAAAAGACGAAAGTTTCAGTTTGTTTTGTGCAGAAAACAATGAAACGGTCTGGATTACATGTGTACAAGGTCAAGAAGACACCGAACCGGAGCGATAAACAGAACTCGGTGGCCAAAACTCGTGCAAGAAAACTGTACAGGGAGTGGCTCACAAAACCGTTCTTCAAACAAATGCCAGGACATGAACACTACGTCGCCACCTCTAAGTTGGCCGTTCCGGAGAGTGTACGGAAGAAGAAACTGTCGAAATTCGCCAAAAAATTCCTTGTCTGGCAAGCGATCTGCGGATGTGGCAAAATGAGTCAGCTCTTCATCACCTCTGGGACCGTCAACGAACACATCTACAAGGACGAATGCCTCCAAAAACGACTTCTGCCCTTCTTGAGATCTCACGATGGCCCGACACTGTTTTGGCCGGATTTGGAATCTTGCCACTATGTCCGGCCCGTCTTAGACTGGTACAAAGATAATGATGTAGTTTTTGTACCAAAAGACGTCAACCCTCCAAACACTCCGGAACTTCGTCCAATTGAAAAATTTTGGGCCATCATGAAGGCAAAGCTCGTTAATACTCCAAAACTGATAGAAAATGAACTTGAACTAAAGAAAGTGTGGTTAAAAGTAAGTAAGCAAGTCGGCCTACCATTGCCCAAAATTTGATGAAAGGGGTCAAGGCAAAGGTGTGGGAATTTGGGTTGGAAGAAGAAATTCAATAAACCAATGATGTCAAAACTTAACCATTTAGTAGTACTTTATTTCCAAAAAGTTTGAAATGAATCGGACTCAAGGAAAATTTTTGGTGACCAATTTTGTGTGTCCAAATTTCATCGAATACAGTCTTTATGACAGCTGTTTAGTGTTGTAAACAAACGAAAAGCTTCATTAAAAGTTAAAGTTTTACTTCAAGCGGAACAATGCGAGGTCTTACTTTTCCTGGATGAAATCGATTATGACCAAGTACAGCAACCGTTCGCTAACTGGGCTAAATGCACAGCCCAGTTAGCGGATGCTGTTCGGTAACTGGGCTGACATTTTAAATGTTAATAAATTTCGAGGGGACGTTCGATCAGATTTCGATTGGGATATTTCATTGCACAATACATAAATTCAATAATGTTTCTATGATTTATACGTTATTGCGATGCAGCTCCCTGTTTTGCCAAATATTTGACTCAGTTTGTATGGAATTACGGCTCAATTACGTGTAATTAAACAATTTTTCACCGCTCCATAAACCTTATATGCCTTTAAAATCTGTATCCACATTAATCCGGACACCTTCAAATCATTGTAACTTTTGAAATATTGCACAGAGGAATGACAAATTTCACTCTGGTATAGCTGAGAGTCTATGATGAAAAAGACTTTGATTGATGTTTACATTTCATGTTTAGTATTCAAGATGGCGACGAAAGAAAAACAAGTGCACAAGCGAATTTTGTCCGGGCGTACGGCAAATCCTGACTTGTCAATACGGGACCTTGCAAAAACATTGAATTTGCCTTAATCCACTGTTCACGATGTGCTCAAATCATTTTCGGGGAACGTTTGACGGTGGAGAGCGCCCAGAAGTGACAAAAACATTGGACCCGTTGATCCTGTCATGGACCGAAAGGTGAAAAGGATATTAACGAAAAACCCAAATCTCTCCATCCGATGGTGGCTCGTAAAATAGGTATGTCGCCTGGTTTTGTCCAAAAATCGAAACAACGCAGGATTTCAAGCAGCTTCCATGGCTGGCTTTTTATTCTGCTTTGGCCAAAAATGCTACAGCTGAGCATTTCAGAACGAAGAAAATACCTTGTGTGGCAAGCAATTCGCACGTGTGGCAAAAACAGTAAATCTTTCGTCACTACAGGCACAATCAACAAGGAGATCTATCAGAAAGAGTGTCTGCAGAAGCGATTGCTATCCTTCATCAAAAGTCACAAAAAAAAACATTTGTTCTGGCCCGATTTCCCTGAAGACGTACCGAAAACAAAAATGTCCGAAACGTTCAGGCGGATTCCATGAAAACTCCGGCTCGGAAGCTGTACGACGACGTTTTGAACAATAATGACATGTGCATTAACATGGATGACGAGACGTACGTCTAATAGAACTACAGGGCACTTCCAGGGGGCACAGTTTTACACCGTGAAGCGTGGAATGGTGTTACAAATTTGGAGAAATTGGCTTTTTAGGAAAAATTTGGAAAAAAGGTGTTGGTTTGGCAAGCAATTTGCCAATGCGATATGAAATCGACATCTTTATTCACTACCGCAAATATGAACTCAAAATGTTCCGGAAGGAATGCCTGCAGAAACGAATTCTGCCGAATTATAAAGGTTCGACACTGTTTTGGCCACCTTGGGCTGGTATGAAGAGAACAATGTCCAATTTGTGGAAAAGGCGATGAATTCTCCAAATTGCTCACAAATAAGGCTCATTGAGAAATGTTGGGCTTTGATGAAAGGAAAGCTGCGGAAGAAGGCTAGAGGAGCAGATGACATCATCCAATTCAAACAAGACTAGGTACACGTAAGCAAAACCATCGACGGAACGGCTGTGCAAAACCTCATGAAGAACATGAAGAGTAAGGTGAGAGCTGGCCAGATCTATGAAAAATTAAATGAATACTGATGTAAAGGGCTTTTTTGATGGTCAATAAACAATGTAAATGAATTGGAGTTGCAAAATATATAAAACATGCTTAAATACAGCAATTTTTAGATGTACTTATAATTGATGATACAGTCCTTATGTTCCCGACAAATGAATAAGAAGTTGGTAGCCATTGTTTAGAGAAACCCCAATCTTTCTGTGCGAAATGTGGCTGGCAAAGTTGGGTAGCCAAAATCACATGTACAACAAATGAAGCAGAGGGAAGAACTGAAGGCGGACAAAGTAAAAAATGTGCCCAACTGTGATGACAACCAACATTCCACTGCAAAAAGTCGTGCTAAGGAGTGTTGCACAATTTTTTTGCAAACATTTTCTTGAATCATAATGGGCTCGAACTCGAAGACTTTAAACAGCTTCCGGATCTGGCTTGTTATACCGCAATGCAAAGGAACGCCATTTCTGAGCAATTTCGTACAAAAAAGGTGTCCGAATTTCCGTCGAAGTATTTGATTTGGCAGGCCATATGTGGTTGTGGTCGAAAATCTAAAATTTTTGTGTCTACCGGCACTATCAATAAGCATGTGTACGAGAAAGAACGTCTGAAAAAGCGGTTGTTACCGTTTATCAGAATCCACGATCTCCAACTCTGTTTTTGCCTGATTTGGCCTCATGTCACTATGCGAAATCCGTCCTGGAATGGTATAATACCAGAGGGCAACTACGTGCCAAAAACAACCAATCCACCAAACTGTTCAGAACTTCGCCAAATAGAGAAGTACTGGACTCTTGTTAAGCGGAAACTCATCGAAGCTAAGAAGAAAGCAAATGGTACCGATGATTTCAACAGAAGATGGAGAATCGTCATGGCGGGCGTATCTGAGGATACCGTACGGAACCTGATGGCGGGTGTGCCACCAAAAGTACAGAATTTTACAGAAGAAGTTTCTACTGTAGATATAGCTCTATTATTGTGAAATACAAAATCGGGTTTGTTAAATGATGTGTAATTGCTGCCATTATTTTGGTGTCCAAACTTTAACGTGGACAGGCTTTTTGGTGAATATAATCATGTGGAACAAATATGAGAAGTTTTTGCAATTCTGTAAAGTTTTTAGACCATTTTCAAAACTTTTTCCGGCAACACTGGCGATATAGGCAATGAAACGTTTAAAAAAAGGATCCACTAACCACCGCTTTAGTTCGACCCGAGTAACGCAAAACTCGCTCGTTAATTGCTACCAATGCACAGTGGTCCAGTAAGCTACTTTAGGCGGACATGAGGTTTTCAATGGAAATATGTGGTATTAGAGCTTTGGTTATTTCTGAGAACTTGTTGCAAAATTATTGTATTACAGTTTGTACGAAGTTATTTTTTTCTTGTATTAAACACAAGAGTGGCGTATACTCTAACTTTTTTATGAGCCGTGAGATGATGAGTTTAGCAAAGTTGTAGAAATTATTATTTTGAAAAACTTTGTAGAACATATTTTTTGTCTAGCTTAAAAGCCTACTGCGTTAATTCCAAATTTTAGTAAATAATCGTTTTTCGACTCAGAGTCACTCATTTTTAACTTTGACCAGCTTGCTATGTTCTACAAAGTTATTTGTTTAGACATTTGCTACAATTTGGCTGAATACACTATAGTTGCATTTCTTCTTGTTTTCATTTTATGGTAAATTTTCAGTTAAATTAACGTCATACTATAGGCTTTGCAACATGAAATGGAGCACCTTAAAAAAAATTGGCATACTATAACTTTGATTTTTAGAGTACGTTTAAGGAAAATTTGTGAGAGATGATATTTTTCATTCTGTTTTAAAGCTACTTTCTGTAACATACAGTTTTCAATAAAAACATACATCTGAAGCTTAAATAGAATCAAAACACACAGAAATCATGGCTATCTCTGTTCAGTATATGACAATTACCACGTGTTTTCATAGAAAAACGCTTTATAGGATATTAGTTCATTTTATTGTTTATAAATAATTTTATAGTTATTTATTTTATTAGTTGACTTTGCTGAACATATTATCTCACGATATTGGCTCATAAAAAAGTTACAGTATACGCCAAAAATAATTTAATACAAATTGTAGTACAATAAGTTTGCAAAAAGTTCTCAGAAGCTCCAACCAGAACCAAAGCTAACCAAAAATTTTGATTGAAAACGTCATGTCCGCCTAAAGTAGCTAATTGGACCACTGACGGTACACTGACGAGCACCTCAATAGCAAAAATACAGTAAACATAGGTGGCAAGGTAATAGATCTAGGAACACGCGCGGAAGATGATATATTTCCGACCCAAAGCCTCCAAGAATCGTGGCAGAAATTGGTGGTTGAAAAATATCAATGCAGTTGGAGTTGATCAACTTCCATTTGGGTTAAAGGGTGTCCCACATCAAATTGCTTCACGGAAAAAAACGCTGTAGAAAATTACCTAGTTGACCAATCCTTTTACTACGTTTAGATAATACAATAAAAGTAAACTTTTCGCATATTTATTTCATTCAACTTCTAAACCATAACCGTACCGCACATTACGGTTAACTTCACTCATTAGGTTCTGTACAACATCTGGCTGCAGTTTCTTCTGTACGTAAACTCACTTTTTCATCATGGCTTCCTCAGAGTTGACCTCCTTGGGATGGTTCCGTAGTGCTTGCTTCATAATAGCTCAGTATTCTTCGATGGGCCTTAGTTCCGGTGCATTGAGGGGGTTCAAGGCCCCCTAAGTTCCGGTGCATGCACACAACCAAAATGTCATGTAAATTTCTGTCCCCCGAGACCGACACATGCAAGCGTCCTTTAGCACATAAGAATGAGTTAAAAGAGAGGAGAAAATATATTCAATCAAACACATCTTTCGTCTAATTGCGTATGTGTCAGTTACAGAAGACATAATTTTACACGAAATCTTTCTTTACGTTCTCCGACATTTTACAAACATGAATAACGTCTCGTGTAAAATTAATAATTTTTAAGTGTGTGGGTACGAAAGTGACCCCGTTGGCTTTGTACCACTCCAGGACAACATTTGATAGTGGCACAAAGTTATATACGGCTAGAAGATCGTAGGGCCCTCGAGTTGCTTCAACAGAGGGAGCAGGCGCTTTTGTAGACACTCCTTGAGGTAGATCTCCCCGTTTACAGTCCTGGTAGTCGCGAACGGCACATTCCGTATGCCACAGCAGATTGTATTTCTTGGCAAACTTTGAAAGTTTCTGCTTCCTTATTTCTTCCGGGACATCAAACTTGTGCTGGGTGGTGTAGAACAGTAGTCCCTGAAGTCTGCCTTGACGTAAGTCTCATCATCCATGGTGAGACAATGAGGCTTCGTCAGCATCCGGGTGTACAGTTTCCGGGGCCGTAACAGTCCCATATTATTATGCCGTTCGTCAAGATTTGGAACCTTCTGCACTTAATACGTATGCAGTTTCTCACGGTCCTTGGTTCTGTGAACGCTTAAACGCTTTCACGACACGCTAGAGACCCTGATCACTAACAGAACATCCATTCTGACCACATTACTACTTCCGTTCGATGCTCAGAGTTTCGTAGTACTGTTTGATCACACTACTAACCATTGACTGCACGTTTCCGAGATGTATTCCGATGTCCCGATGGGAGAGTTGAAGATTTTCCAAATGCTTGCGCAAAATCAATTCGCGAGGTTGCTTTTCGGGTGACGCAATTTTTTTTTCAATTTTCGAAAAACTGTTAGCGATTACAAAATACAAAAAAGACACTCTGATCCTAAATCTCCTGATCCTGATCTGATACCTAAATTTTCAAGAAAAAATACCCAATGGATAATTTTCTACAGCGTTTTTTTCTGTGATGCAATTTGATGTGGGACACCCTTTACTGCAATAAGATGATATACTATTGGCTAAGACGCTGTAGTGATTATCAAAATTTGAGAGGAAATGCATTTAAGTGGGAACCCATCTAATAAAAGAGTGCCAAGCTGTGAAGGAATGTTACCACTATTTGTTCACTGTGATTGTAAAAGAAAGCAAAAGAGTGTTTGCTGTAAGAAACTAGGAAGAAAACTTGATGCGATTGCGGTCCAATGTAGTGAGAAAACTGTTCATGGCGAATCAATCATCGTCGCCATTTTTGAAGCCACGCGCCGGCAGCGGGAGGGAAACTGTTAATTATTGTTGGTGATTAGAAGAGACTGCAAGATGATCGAATCGCTGAAGGCAAGATGGCCGAAAGTATTGAGGCTTTCAGTCAGTGTTGCCATTCTCCTTCCGATCGGAGCTTATCGGAATTAATGAAATAAAGATTGATCGAAGCATGACTATGCATGATGCGGAGACAACGAGGCTGCACGGCTTTGAGGATGCGTTGCTTGCGGCGCATGGGTGTTGTTTATACCTACAATGCGTTGGTAGTGCAGGAGTAGTAAAGGTGCAACTGATTTGAACGAAGTCGATGGTGACTTCGCTGAAGGAGTTGTAACGTGGAAAACATGACGCTGATGCATGCAACTGATGCACCCGGAGGAATTGACGGTGACCAGACTAGTGCATTTTGTTCGGATTCTAAATTGGGAAGAACAGAATACTCAAAAATAAACATTTATCGTAGAGCGTTGAATGACGTCACGTGTCAACAAAAATGAATCCGACAGACTTAGTTTAACGTGGGGTGTTTCCATCAGAATTGGAAAACAATTAACTACGTTGGACGGAGGAATCTCTTTGAGTTTTAAAACTCCTAAGGCACCTCGTCTGATTAGATCAAATGAGTGAAAACTCATCTGAACCGTACCCTGCATTATAATTAAATGTCCACCCTCTAATTCAACTATCGGATGATCCTAACGATTACGCTGCCCTGAGTTCAGCACATTTTCTCATAGGTCTTCAACTGACGTCAGTAGCAAAACCTTTATACAGAGACCTGAAGGAGACCTCTCCCGCACGGTTCAAAATAGGATAACACCTTGCCCAAGCATTAGAAGATGGGTCAAATTGAGGAAGTGTATCCCGCCAAGGATCATCCGGGTGGTTAGCGTAAAGGCTGACTAATAGCAAATTGGTACGCCCTTCGCGCGCCGTTTGCACGCCTCCAGCGGAATCAGACATCTTTGACAGTGGTTTATTTACACTTCTATAGAGAACAACTGGTGCAAGTTCGATCAAAGTAGTCGAGCGCGTTCAGAAATAATGTCAAATGAAACTCAAAAGAAGCAAAAATATTGTGCACACCACCTGGAAAATTCGGAGTGGTCTGGTTCGAAGCTGGCTTACCTTCCTTTGGTAGGGTCCAGATTGTCTCGATGTTTCTGCTTTAAAGAGCTGACTAGCACATATCGAGACTCACAATGTGTCATATGGCACTGCTCGAGGCCATAAGATAGGGAAGAGAACAGAACTAAGAAGAGAATCATTAGTAGTTGGTGCGCAAGTGAGATTTTCATGGTGATATTCTCACAACGGCCGTTCAGAATGGTTCGACGGATTAAGTCATAGAAGACAAGATACATTTTAAGTACTACGTGCTACGTTTGCGAAAATCAGGGCCATGATCTCCCTTCGCATCTTTAAGTGTCACATCAACGTTCAGAAGTACCTGAACCAAATGAACAGCTTGTAATAAGTTATTACAAGCTGTTCATTTGGTTCAAGTACATTTGAACGTTGATGTGGCAGCCAGTTCACACATGAAATCTCCCGCGACCAAGTCGGCAGAACGCGCCCATAGGGCCTATTCATAAACCACGTAGACTCATTTTAGAAAATTTCAGACCCCCTCTCCCCTCGTAGACTTTTTTACTTACAATTTTTGAAATTTTGTAAGGAGCGTAGACTTTGGTGTTTATTGGCTCATGGAAGACAAGAGATGTGTTGGGGTATTGTGACCCTCGTTATATGCAATCGATATATGTGTTTATCCAAATGCTATTATAAGAGTTTAATCTGTTTGTATTTTTTTTTGAGTTTGTTTTATTCCGACATCTTGAAGAGTTTCGTCCTCGCCCAATGGTCACCACAACCGGTCGAACACAAAAAGGAGCCTGATTTTATCGCACTACGGTCTGGTGCTAGCGACAGCTCTATTTTGAGACTACCCAAGTAACATTTCTAAAACCATCCAGCTTTGTTAAGTTTTACTATAGTTTTATGAAAGCCACTAGAAATCAAGTTGGCTTTATTATGGCACCAATAGGTGCCAATAGGTTTAATATTTTAGTCAGATTTATGAGAACCTGCACAGCTTCTGTACAACGATCATAAAACCGTTTTTGCTTTCCTTTAACTCCTATCAAAGGTTCCATTCAGAGCTCAAAAATATAATATTAAATTCTCAAATTGCACTCTGACTGAGTCAAAATATTAGTCATCACGCACTGTTCCAAGCGAAAATCAGGTAAACACTAATTTGCCTTCATGAATCTCTTGTGCAAGATGAGTCAACTTGTTTTGTGTTGCTTTACTTTTATCATTCATTCGTTCCAGAAAGCAGTGAATGTACGTAAATGCAAACCACTCATTCAATTTCAACGTTCTACCGTGAAGACGGAAGAACAGTCATTCATTTGGAGAATCAATAAAGTGGAAAAAACCAAAACTTCTCGAATCGATTCTGCAATTTCCTTTTCTCGAATAAATGCCCCACAAACTCCGTAGCGATTTCGGCCATTTGGCCTTTTGGCTTCCTTTGCCTTCAGCCATGTTCGGGAATACTTGAAATCCTGTGGCAAAAAAAATCACTCACGAACGCGAAAATGAATGACTGGTTACAGGAACATTCAGTCAAGCAACCAAAATCTCTTGAGGCTTGAATAGTCGTGTGCTTTGCTGTGGTGTGAAAGAGTTGTGTGGAACACGAGGACAACGGAATGACTGAGCATAGCAAAATAGTAAACACGAATATATTGCGTGACTGATGAACTAAATGAAGAGAGCGAAAATTGTACCTTCTGAATATTTTCTTTACTCATCGTTCACGACGGGTGTAATTTTTTTCGAGCTCTGGTTCCATTTCGACTTTATGAACTCGTAAAAAGAGGTTTTCAAGTACCGTTTTAAGATTCATTCAGATTATCTTGCAAGCTTTTGAAAAATAAATTTGCCGGCAGTAAATGCATTAAACGACCAAATAGTTTTATAGTTGTCATTGCGAAGATATATGGGTTTTTTGGCAAAACTGTGATTTGTTCCATTCGCCATATTGAAGTATAGGAAATAATTGAAACGTGAAAAATTAAATGCATCAAATTCTAATTGGCGTGCAAATGCCAGGAGATCGGAGACTAATTTCGGCATTCTTATAGATAACCTTATTTAATTCCATCAATTTTCAGAAAATTGATAATGAATTTATCGTATATATTTGTTTTACTTTAGTTTCTGATGTTGTAAACTCACATGATTTCCGCATTTGGCTCCTAGCGTTCCAATATTCACCATAAATTTAAATGCGCATATCATTTGGAGCATGATACGCTGTAAAAAACTCATTTTTTTTTTTGATATTTTGCTGTCATACAAAATTTCCCGCAAAAACTGCTAAATCAATCGCATGAGCAGAGCATTGAGCAAAACAGAACAACAAAAACCAACCACGATATCAGAGTGAAGTTTGACAGCTGTGGCCATTTGGCAGTATGCTGGTTTTCATGGCAGCCAATAGGTTTTATGAAAGTTCTCAAGTGGTCACAACATCTTTCACTAGAACATTTTCAAAATCTGTTTGGTCTTACAAAGGTTTTATTAACTTGTTTTCGCAACCGTCTATAGAGTTTGTACAAATTTCGGCTTTAAAGAAATATAGAGGAGGTGTTGCTAGACAAAACAGCTTTGAATGTAGTTTTATCAACAGAGCCGAGAGGAGTGCTATACGGCTGGGATAAAACTAAAATTGTTACTTGAGTATAGACTGCCATTGCAATGGTCCTAAAGGGCGAAAACGCAATTATTGCGACACCGAAAATGTCATGCCAATTGTCTTAGACTGTTTCGAATCAAACCAAAATTATAGGGTAGTTTTATACATACATTAAATTCAAAAATCAAAAGAAAAGTTAATCGATGGAGCTTTGAGTGTAAAATTGAACGCATTTTCGCTTGATGCCCTCCATCAAAGTCTTTACAGCGTCATCCGGTAGCAGTTTCTAGTTTTTTTCATTTTCTTAACATGTCCTTCTCGTCTTTGACTGTCTTCTTGCTCTTCCGAAGTTCTCGCTTCATCATTGCCCAGTACTGCTCCACCAGGCGCAGCTCCGGACAGTTTGGTGGATTCATGTCCTTTGGAACAAAATGGACAGAACTGGCCTCATACCACTCCAGGACACTTTTAGAATAGTGGCATGATGCCAAATCTGGCCAAAATAGCGGAGCTTCGTCGTGCTGCTGCAAGAACGGCAAGAGGCGCTTATCGAGGCACTCAGATTTGTAGATCTCGCCATTTACTGTGCCCTTTGTCACGAAAGGCTCACTGCTCGAGTCCGCAGAGCAGATAGCCTGCCAAATGAGATATTTGGAGGCGAACTTCGTCATTTTCTTCTTCTAAATTTGTCGTCCACATAGAACTTGCTCTTGCTGGTGAAAAACTCCAACCCGGAATTTGCTTAAAATCGGCTTTTAAATACGTTTCGTCGTCCATCACACAGCAGCCATATTTTTCAGCATCTTCTCATAGAGCTTCCGTGCCTGAGTTTTAGCTGTCGATTGTTGCCGCTCATCGCGGTTTGAGTTCTGTACCTTGTATGTATGTAGTCCAGTCTCTCTTTGCATTCTGGACGTAGCTCTGCGACATGCCGATCATTTTAGCCAAATCACGGCTTGAGACGTTGAGATTTGCTTTAATCATCCGCTTCACCTTTCCCTCCGTCTTTTGTTCTTCGGTCGGTTTCTTCCAGCTACTTTGCCGTGGTCCAAAGTCAACCGCTCCTGGAACCGCTTCAACACTCTGGAGACCTCCATTTTCGTTGAATCGAAAAACACGACTTCGAGTTTGACAGCATGTAAACAATACACATCAATGAGAAAGTGTGCAAAATTTGGTTGATTTTTACCCAATGGTAAAAAAGTTATGCCCTGTTGAATGTGTCGCAATAATTTCGTGTTCGCCCTTTATGTCCAATCCATCCCCAAAAAATTTAAATCATATTGAACTATGAGGAGGGTAGTCCGCGAGTAAACGGTTCAAGTCTTAGTAAAAGAAGTAGTAAGTCACTCTTGTTACAAGAAAAAAAACAATGAAACATCAGCTCCGTTAAGCTAATGTGATTGAGCCTACCAAATTATTGAACTGGATTAAAAAAACAGAAGTTCGGCTGTATTTTCCGTTTACGATAAATAGATGTTTGACGCTATATAGAAATCCAAGATGGCATTTCCCGTAAATCTACGAAAAGGAACGTTTTTCACCAAAAATACGAGTTTTTTTTCACGGAATTTAACGGATTTGAGTAATTTTCTGTAGAAATTTTCACATTTGGCTGACATATAATGCATGGGAGCTCCCAACCTGCACAAAAAATTCTCCCTCACTCATGAGTTTAAAAGATTTATCAACCAAAGGTAAATGTGATATCATTACCTGCTTCTTTTTAATTCGATTAGAATAAACGTTTTATTATTAATCATTAAATGATTGTTGAGATACTTGTATCTCACACAATTCAACTTCTTTAAAATACCATTTAGGAAAGAAAAACAACACTTTTTCATCACTTGTTTTCAACAGTGAAAAAATACGACTTTCCATTTGAACATTGCATCTCAATTTTTGCTCGGGAAATTCCATACCAAGGCTTCCTCAACGATTAAAGCATCCTACTAAATATCCACCACTGCCTCGAGACATCTCGACTGCCTCGCTGCTATGCGGTTTTATTTGTTCCGAAGAAATAAAAAGAACTTTGCAAGAACAGCAAGTGGCTTCGTTTGCCCGCAGGTGATGTACGTTTTCCGTATTGTTTCTCTCAATTGTTCCGAGAATGCTCGGCTACTTTTTCGCTCCGCCGCCGCACCGAACAGCGCGTGCAAAATGTTGGTGAGGTAGTTTGCTTGCCAGCTCGGCTGGTTTGGCAAATTGTTTCAATTGTCTAATTAAAGGATGAAAATTTAATGTGCGAGCTTGATAGCAAAAGCCGAATCGTATTTTTTTTTTGACATGACGGTGTCGGTTTGGATTGCAGGTAATTAAATCTAGTCGAGTCACACCGAAAAGTGTACGGGATCGTCGAGGAATTTTGAGCAGACCTGCCACCATTCAGTGTTCAGTTAGCAACGGTTGCAAATTGTAGTTCAGAGTCTGGTGAAATTCGATCGCCGGATGGGTATCAATTTGCAAAACCAGCATTTTGCAACTCCACCACTGAGTTTCATCGTTTGAAACAGCCAGACAAACCTCTGTTTTGCATAATTGACCACCTTCGTTGATAATAGGTTCAGCAGCTGACACAATCACAGCTTAAAGGGGGATTTGAAATTAATTGTATTTACTAGTTTAATAGCTTGTATTAGATTAGACATGTTTTGCGAGCTTTAAATGATGGTGATTTGTGCAAGTATAATAATGGTTCTGAATTAAAAGATGCATCGTGTGCTGAAGCCGTATTAGAAACAAATTGTTTGCCTTGTTTTGTCTTGCTTGCGACAGGACTTAACAGTACTCTTGGATCTGATCGGAGAGATTCATATGCATTTGATGATTATAGTGGGTTTCAACTTTGTGTGGACTGAGTTAAATTATAATATTTAGTATCAAGGTAATTTTTATTCAGGTAGGGTTCATTCATTATCGCTTTAAGAGAAATCTAAACAAATCTTTTTCTCAACATTAATTTCCCTTCAAGTATGTTCCTTTACAATTTTGCAATGATATACACAAATTTCACCCTCACTAACAAACTTTCGGACCCTTGACTTGACTCCTGCCATCTACGTTTGGACAAGCTTCTCTTCACTGGTTTTTATAAACTTTTGTTCACTTCTGCTTGAGATTTTGAACCGATTTTGACTCATAACCCATTTTCCGAATGGAGGCTGATTTTTCATTATTGCCCAAAATCTCTCGATCGATCGGAGCTCTGGACAGTTTGGAACACTAAGGTCACGAGGTTGAACAAGTTGAAAATACATTCCAATGACATATACAGGTAATTATTCAAAGTTCATGACACTTTTTTTCGTACTCTAATGTAACGTAAAAAAACGCAAAACATTGAGGCTTATAAAACATGAAGTGTAAAAAAATCTATTGTCAAAAAAATATATAAAAGAATGGGATTCAAACACTAGTCCTTGGCGTGATACGTTTGTAGTTTCTTTGCTCCACTGATAGCTAAACCATACACTGAAAAAAAAAATTCAACGTAAGCCTGACCTCGGAATGGACGTCAGTGACCAGGCATTCTGAAATGGGTTACTGGATGCCAACAGAAAAATCACCCCCTCCCCCCCCCTCTCTCTCTCTCTCTCTCTCTCTCTCTCTTTCTCTCTACTTAAGAATTATTTTGGATAATTCAACTCTAGAAGCATAATACTTTATTCTTGGTAGTGTTGCTAGGCGGTCAAACTGACCTTCCTTCAATGCCCTCGTTCCCTGCTCTAGGTCACGGGAACATTGAGGGTGGGCTCTCAATGCCTCTTTTAATTCGACCGGCTCTGAGAGATTTGACCGCCCTTTACTTCTTGTTCTCCTTCACTTTTCATTCATCCTTCCCGCAACTCGCGAAAATCCTTTTTATGGCTCTCATACTGCAGATATTAATTTGATTTGTGTTGTGTGTCCTAAATTAAATATTTCAATTGTTTTATGGTTTTTTTTTCTAAAGTGTGCATGTTTTTCATTATCCTACCACGCACAAATTTAAATAGACATTAATAATTTCAACAAATATGAACAACATACATCAAACTTGTACTCATATTCCCACATATCTAGAACATTAAATCATAAATAATTTACAAACTATTTCTACTCGGCAAACTTCTACATATTTCATGTACCAACGGTAACAGTAATGTTCCAGATCTACTCTGGCATATCAAAGCACCATTCTGGAAATATGTCAGGACTTTTCTAGAAGCATACATAAACAACACTCGAAGCTATCAGTGATGGAACTCTCACCAAAATATCAATTCATCATGCGATAAGTTTTCAAAGATTCTTGAGTGAACATTCTGGGATGAGAGAATGAAATGAATGAATGAATGAGGATATGAAAAAAATCAGATAATTTTTCTTTCTCTATATCTGTACACCACATTCGTCCTTGAAAAGTACACTGCACAAATCATAGAAATGGAAATTTGTAGTCGATGGCGATTACGAATGTGAAAATGGTAGCTAACCACACACACAAAGCGAAAAATTTACTCAAACATGTGAAAAGGGCCAATGAGCTAATCGTAAACGATGACTTTAATTGTCGATTTCTCACGAATCAATACACACACCCAAGCAATGTTAGTACGCCATCTGATTGAACAAATTTTCTCTAACGGATGTTGGTGTCGGTAAGCCTGAATCAATTTTTATCCATGAGCAATCGACGTTTAAAGTCATTGTTTTCGTTTGGCATATAGGCCGTTTTCACATGTTTGGGTAAAAATAACGAAAGGCGAAAACACAAACCCGAGGGGATATTTGGTTACATCAGATCTAGAATACGAGTGAAACGTTGTGAGATGGAGAAACGAAAGATCTTTAGCGATGAGAAATAGAACCTCCCTCACTCTGTGCATTCATGAACTTTGGATTGAATTTCGTTCGCGAACTTTGAGAACGAAGTTCTTCGGCGAAATATCTTTGCAATGAGGAAAGAGTGAAAGTTTTTTGAAAATGATTTTTTCAACACTGGAAGCAATCAGAAAAAATTTGATTCATCGCAAAATTTCCTTGGAAGGATCCCAACATTACTTCGAAAAACTACTCTTTAATAATTTTGGAAGCCTTTTCGAATGCGTTTTCCTAATTATTTCTGAAAGTATTCAAAAATCCTTTATATCATCCCAGTAAAATATATTTGCAGTATTTCTCTGGAAATATTTTAGAACAACTCTTAAGGGGGGTAAACTCAGACTACTTCTGTGAGTGTTCCAATCGATCATAGTTTACACAGATAAAAAGAAACATTGAATATTCTGCGTTATCTAACGCACATAAAGGGAATGCTAGATATGGCAGAAAATAATGGCATATTCATGTACATTTTAGCCAGATGACGCTTGAATCCAGCCTGTTGCATGAAAGATGGCAAACATTGTTGTATAGCACATTAAAGAGTGAAAACAATTTTGTTGTTTACGGTGCCGTTGGCTTGCAATGAAAGAGGTGAAGTCTTACACGCTTGTTAATTTTTTTTCTGTGTATCATAACATAGCATTGGCGTTTGCACTCCCCGTGGATGGACCTAAAATAAGGAATAATTTGTTAAAGTCATTGCATGTCACCATGAAACGGAATCAGATACTGATACGTTTCATCACGCGATTATCTCCACGAAGAAACTCATCGATCGCTCACCTGGCCGCGTCCATGTAACCGCTAAACCCTGGGAGAATGTGGTATATACTTTAAGAAGATACGGGGAACCCACGAAGCTTTCACTAGATATCAAAGGAAAAGTGCAATGAACAGTCGGAGAGAATAGTTAAAGAGAATGCCCTATTTGGTGTCGGAACAAAAATTTATTTAAAACTGTGATGGGAGCATCTAGTCTATGGAGATAAAGTGATGCTTCATTGATCTTCAAATGGTTGAAACTTTAGCATAAACTATAGTCCTAGGCCAGGACTCCTAGCTCAGTACGGCTTATGGTTATAGCGCCATCACTCGCTCACTAAAAAGGGGAGAATGCGAATATGAAAACGAGCGAGAGCTTGATTTCTTGAATTGTAGCAACAACATTGCATTATTTTAATACACAATTTTATTTGTGATTCTGCTTTTTTGTTATTTCCTTCTATTTTTAACTTGAATGCTTCCGTTCCATTTGCTAGCCTCTCATTTTTTTAAAGCTTATATCCTCAAATTTATTTGTGTTTTGTTGCATAATGTCAAATTTGGTTCAGTTTGCTTGATTAGTTCTCGAGTGATGCAGAAATTTGTGTTTCCATTGTATGAGATTCCCTCTCCCCTCTGATATCAGACGTTGCGAATCAAAATAAACCCAAAAAGGAGAGAGTTCCTCTCCCATGTGCGCATCAAAACAGAGTGCACACAATATATCGCAAGCATAACTATCACAAAAGCCATCAGTGGTACATGAGCGTCTTTCAAACGTCTTTTTTTGCCTGTTGAAGTGGCGGACTTGTCCGTGCTTCAAACTACCCCGCAGTGGGATGTTAGGCAAAAGTTGACGTCTTTGGTTCGAGTACCACTGTACACATGCCCTTTCGCTCAATTTCCAATAAAAAAAACATCTGTTCTATTTTCAACCTGCCGTACACTGTCGGAACTTTCCACACTTTCTCTTCATATCTTTTATTCTAGCCAAACACATTAATGTTCACTCTTGGTGCCTCATGGTGATGAGCGAACATCTCTTTCTACATCATAATCGTTACTCCACGCACGGAGATTACAAAACATAACAATTAGAACTGATGACTATTTTTTCCCAATTAGTTTTCAAGTGAAACAAAATGGTACAGCTTTTTGAATAGCGTTTTAAGTTAGTTTTAAAATCACGAAGGATCTTGATAATATTTATAATGAGTTAAAATCAATGCCGTTTCAGTACAAAGGCGAAACAAGATGTTTTCCCGAGGGTGTATCTTTACCAAAAGTGGGGGTTTGTAATTAATTGGTGTGAAAATCAGGTTCCTGTGATTTTTTTAAGGTAAGAATGCCTCTGTCTCGCTGTTCTCACTGTCTTATTATTCTCTTCTATCAGAAAAATATAAGGCATGTTTTAAATAAACATTAATATTTTCATTTACGAGTTGTCAAATCCAAAAACATTCGCATTTATTTTTAATACGAATAATTTTCAAAAAACATTGACGATACGCTTATTTCAACACAAAATACTTTTGAAACAAATGTAACATAAATGTATAACCAGAAAAAACAAAAGGTAACTTTTGAATAGACCTAAATATAATTGCTTTTACGAAAGTTTCCTTCACGTGTAATTTCCATAACACAACTTCGATTAAATAAAACTTGTTGTTTAAAATTTATTTCATGATTAAAATGATCAAGTTTATTTTAACACTATATCATGTAATGGGTAAATTTAACAAAACCTTTTGCAAAATTTGCAGATTTTTTTTCCGTTTGGTTATAACTTGGGTAAAGTCATAAATGGCCCTAGGTATTATTAGAAATTCGTAAAATTTATGATACAATATTCCTTACACACAACGGAACTTCAAATTTACTGTGCTTTCCACAACAAAAACATGAAACAAATTTTGTTAAAATTATTTTCAAGCAAGAAAATATTTTATATATAACAAGCTGGATCCGGTGTGACCGCTGCTACGCTTGCTACTAAATGAATGAAAATTTAATAGAACTGGCGCATTCATGGTTGTTTTGCGGAATTATTTTTTTTTTCGATTTTGGAAGGGTTTCAAACTTTTATCAGAACATGCTTTTACCGGAGAATTACACATTTTGTGTTTTAGTTCCCTGGATAATTCTCATATTTGGTTGAAATTTGTGTTTCATTTGTATGAGAGCCTACGTTGTATTCTGATGCCAAAATTTGTTCCATTTGCTTGATTTGATGTCGAGTTATGTACAAATTGGTGTTTCATTTGTATGGGAGCCCCAAGGAGTATCGAAACATCATTAGAAACTTCCCTGGCCCAAATACTTCTGCATATAAATGATCCTAACAGAAGGGATGATTCTCATGATTGGTTGAAATTTGTTTTTTATTTGTATGGGATTCCGGTCTCGAACCACCGTGGAAACACTACTTGCCTTAAAAAACCTCCACATGCCAAATTTTATTCCTTTCGATTGATAAGTTCTCAAGTTATTGTTTTATTGGTAAAGTTTTTTTTTTTCATTAGCATGAAAGCCTTCTCTTACAGATAAGGGAGGGATCTCAAACCACCATAGAAACATTTGTTGTCTCCAAAAATCCTCACATGCCAAATTTGGTTCCGTTTGTTTGATTAGGTATCAAATTATGCAAAAAAAACTTTTTTATTTGTATAAGAGCCATCCCTTCACAATAAGGAAGAGGTCTCAAACTACTTTAGAAACATTTGTTGTCTTCAAAAACTCCCACATGCCAAATTTGGTTCTATTTTCTCGAGTTCTCGAATTATGCAGAAATTTGTGTTTCATTTGAATGGGAGCCCTCCCCCCTTTCTTCCCATTCAGACGGGGGAGGGTTCTCAAACCATCGTAAGTACCTTTTCCGGTCCCAAAAACCCCTGCATAAAAATTTTCATAACAGTAGCTAAAATTCTCATGTGTGCACACATGTGTGGTTTAAATTTGTGTTTCATACGTTTGAGATCCCTCCCCTCCCCCTTCTTATCAGAAAGAGGGAGATCTCGAACCACCGTAGAAACATTTCTTGCCTCCAAAATCCCCACATGTCAAATTTGATTTCATTTGCTTGCTTAGTTCTTGAGTTATGCAGAAATATCAGTTTCATTCATATGACAGTCCCCCTTTTAAAAGAAGGGAGAGGTCTCAAACCACCATAAAAACATTTTTCGCCTCCAGAAATGCCCAAATGCCAGATTTGGCTCCATTTGTTTGATTTGTTCTCGAGTTATGCAGAATCTTCTGTTTTATTTGTATCAGAGCCTCCCCTTATAGAGAGGGGAGGGGTTTCTAACTACCATAAACACATTTATTGCCTCCAAAAACTTTCACATGCTAAATTTGGTTCTGTTTGCTTGATTAGTTCTCGAGTTATGCAGAAATTTGCGTTTCATTTGTATGGGAGCCCCCTTTCTAGAAGTGGGAGGGGTCTCTTACTATCATAAAAACCTTTCCCGGCCCTGAAAACGCCACTATGCGAAATTTCACGCCGATCGGTTCAATAGTCTCCGAATAAGGTTCAGACAGACAGAAATTCATTTTTATATTTATAGTTAGACAGATATCAATATTTCCCATTGACTGATATTTGATTCTTTAGGCTCTATTTTACATTTTGTAACAGCTCAAATCTGGCTTCACTTGGCACTCACATTTTTTGAGTCTGCTTCTCGCTCCCAGCCCAAAACTACTCCGGAGGTATTTCATAACTTTTCAAGTATCATTCAGGAAGCTGTTCAGAACTTTTCTGAGATCATTTAAGATCATTACTGAAAGTATTCCAGGACTACTCTGGAGCATACCCATGCTAGAATGCTAGAATTATCTAAGAACTCCCTGAATGCATCCCATAACAACGCAAAGAGCATTCCTAAGCTTACCTGAAAAAAAAATTAAAACATCTCTTGAATCATTTAGGAAACATGTCAGAATTACTCCAATCATTTCTAAAGCCCCAGAAACGTTTTGAATCATGCCAGACACCAACATAGTCGTACGTCATCCTGACGGTTGAGTTTCTAGTGTAATCCACTTCCAATTGATCTGTAATAAACTTGATGTTGGGAAACCGAGTTCTTACTGAATGTGCTGCCCAAAACCACTGGTGAAAATTATTTGAAAAATATTTTTTGGAAAAAGGCCTATTACCGTGCTGCATCAATATCTGGACAATTAAGCTGCTCACATTATTAATATGCCCCGTAAATAATAATATTGTAGCATAATGATGAATGCTTTTCGCTGTCATCAAGTAAAGTAATTAACCCTGATGTAGGACACGTATTTTGAGCTTAAACTATAATAAAATCCACTGAAATGTAAAAAATAATTTTGCTTGTCATGTTCATAAATCCGGACACTCTGATGGAATTGAATCGAAATCCGGACAATTTTGAATCGATATCCGGACAGGCAAAATTATCTCAATTCTATCATTTTTATATCTTTAAAATGTGAAGGGTAAACAATAGATTCACTTATTTAATGAAAAAAGTAGCTTATAATATATAAGAATATATTCGACGAACCAAAAATACATCAAATATTATAGCGCATAATTAACATCTTTCTGCAACTCATGCAGAATTGCCAGCAGTAGGTATTTCACTAAGATAGGTACCATTCGTTGCGTATTTTATAGATCCGTCTTGCCACAGATAACGTATTTTGATGAATGTTTGACGCACATTTATCCCATGTTACTTTGTAAATTCAAATTACCGATATCGGAATTTTTTGTTCAAGATTTTGAACTGCTGAGTAATTCGGTAAAACATTCATATGACCGTTACCCATGAGGTATTAACACAGAGTCTGTTCCACAATTATTATTTTTTAATTTTTCACTGATTTTTAATCGTTTATTGAACAATCCAGTAGTCAAAAATTACCGAATATCGGAAGCCAAACCAACCGATTTTTCTACGTGGTAGTCTCCCATACATAATTTGTAAGCCTTTACAAAATTTGACGCGGGTGACGAAAGGTTAACAAATTGATGCCAATACTCAACTGCAAAGAAGCAGTTAATCCTTATATCTAAAGCATTACAAATTCTGTAGTTTGCTGTTAAATTGATACATTTTTCTTGCCAAGAGGATTGGAAAAAGTGAATCTTTGGTGGGAAAATAAAACCAAATTGACATGATTTTATCAACATTACCTACATGAATTCAATATAAATTTATTGTCTCTTCGTTTTATGTTAAGATTCATTAATCTTCTTGAGTAAAGATTGTTTTTTTATCATTTCTTCCATCTTAACTCTTTGCTTCAATTGCCTCTCTTCAATTTTTCTCATTTTATCTTGTTCCTTTTGTATCTGTTTTGAATGTCTTTCCTCGATTCTCTTTTTCTTCAAGCATTCTCTGCTGCTTCTCGTTTGCTTCGGCTTTATAAATTTCCATCCATTCCACGCTTGTATCCACAGCTGGAAATGCCCGCCGCTTTCGACTTCTATTCATTTTCTTATGAGGTAAATTATCTGATTTTGAACTGTTTGTATGTACGTAGTCAGCCTGTTGAAGTTGTGAAAACGACTCGGAAGTGCTTTCAGAAAGGGTGCGAATCTCAAAACTGTTCGCTGCTTGTTGCTCTGGGAATAAATGAAAACATTACAATATGTTGAAAACCAACGTTATTGTAATTTACCGCTTAAACTGCTCCTTATATGGCACGATGTACTCGGATCAGCATCCGTTCGTTTGTCGACGATCAGTTCCATTTCTTCGGCATCTAATATTGTGTTATTTTGGTCGAGATTGATTTCATCATTTAACTGCTCGTTATCTTCTGTGAAAATGAAGAACATAATAAGCTTTAAAGAAAGAATAAACATAACGTTTACCTAAATCTATTTCAAAACTATTGCCATCCACAGTGAATTATTTTGAAGCTCATCCAGTATGTTTTCTAATCCCGAAGAATCAATAATTAAATACTCTGGAGGTCCCTCAACTTCGTTCATGAGATTTCGCCAGAGTATGAATAGATTAGTGTCTTCCGAATCTCCTGACCACACTAGTTTGTTTCGATGCTCTTCAAACGAAACTTTTTGCGAAACGGAAAGTTTTTCGTTCAACATCTGGAGAAATGTAGTTGCACACTCTGAAGGACGTGTATTGGATGGATTTATCGATCACTTCCGATCCTCGCTGGATATTTTTCACCAATGCCGACGGTGCAGATTGTGGAATTGGAAGGCTTTTGTAGTCGATTGCGTTTGAAGTGAACGGGAATAGACCACACTTTCGGAATCAACGCATCTGTTTTACCGGTCATATTAGCAAGAGTTTTTTCAAGCAAAGGTGCAAAATCAGGACGGGTTATCATCTCGCCTTGGTGTTCGAATCGCCACATTTTCAACTGGTCTTGCCAAACAGCTTTCATTGGGGCAAAAAAAAGCTACATCCAACGGCTGCATGAAATGGGTGGCATTGGGCAGTAAAGATACAAGGATTATACCTTTCTCTCGGCAAAAAATAAATGTCTCGAATGTGGCGTGAGAAGAATGTCCATCTACAAAAAGAATGATGGGAAACTTTCTTTCGACGGTCCATGGATAAAAGACTTTGACGATAAAATGATAAAATGCCTGTGTGTTCATCCAGCCAGAATCGGTATGGCCAATTCCCCATCTTTTGGGAACACTTCTTAAAACGCTTGATGGAATCCGTGATTTATAGGGAAACAGAACTAACGGAGGAGGCAATTCACCTGCGGCCGAATCGGAAATTAGAACTGTGTAGTTTTCTGTTTCGGAGTTTGAAGTGAGGGATTGAATATTTTCTGAGGCTTTTGCAGCGATCACCTTCTGCTTCTTAGGGACGAGACAAAACGAGGATTCATCCATATTGAAGACTCGTTCAGGATGCTCCAACACTTCAAGGGCGTTTTTCGATTCCAGATATTGTGTAACCGTTTGGAACCAGTTTCGAACGTCAACATCGGTAACAACCCGTCGTTTCGACAAATTGTTTGCCGTCCGTTTAGATAAGGCCGGGTGACGTTGCAGAAATCGTCTAACCCATCCTAGGCCAGGAAGGCCAAATTTAAACACTCCTGACCTACCAAGAATTTTTAGGGCGTCCCCTACCTGCAGCTTCAATATTTTCTCGGTGACCGGATATCCTGCCTCGGCACTTGCAATCACGTAATCGTATACAATTTGCTCTTCATCATTTGAAAGCACAGTTTGAATACCATTCCGATTACCTGCGTATCTGGATTTCACCTTATCTTCTAACGTACTTTTCGGGATTCCAAATTTTCTGGCGGTTCCACGGATCGACCCTCCGCCCTGCACCGCGGTCACTGCTTGATTGAATATTTCATCACGCATTTTCTATAAAATATATAGATACCTATTTAGTCCCAAAAGCTTTAGGTCACGCTCAATAGAGCGTCCGGATTTAAAAACAGCTTGAAATTTTGGTTTAAAATCCGGACAGTGTATTTAATCAAAAAAATACAATCTATATTAACTAATTAATAAATGACACTCCTTAAACTTATCAAAACACACCTTTTCCATCAGTACAAAGTAACACCAATTGATCGTCTTATGATTGAAACACAGAAAACTCTAAAATTCAAAAGCACTATTTTTAATAATCCGCTAACACTCGCAGCAAAACGACATTGTTTGACAGTACCCGGTACGTTTGGATGTTTTAAAATTATCTGTGATGGCCTATTACGACAATTATTTTTTCTAGAACGATCTATGATATATTTAAAAAGATCCTGTATGTAATTGCATCTCAAAAATTGTATAAATTACCTTCTAATTTATATAAATTGGTGGAGATGTCCGGATATTGATACCGTCCGGATTTTGATGCAGCACGGTATATTATTAATAGCAAATAAACAAATCCCCGAACTTGTCTTACATGGAGATATTGATTATTTCTAAAAGTTGAGATGATTGAAAGTGCTAACACACAATCTCGGGCTTCCTTCGTAAGGATATTTATTGGCCATTTCAAGCGAACCAAAGCTCCGATTTTGGAAATTACCAATCTAAGGTCAATGAAAACGAACCAGATGTTGAATGATTTAACATACCGCATCAAATTCACGCTCGTCTATTTAATAATAGTTTTCTTAAGATGTCTATCAAAAATTCAATGCAAGACTCCAAACTTATTCATTGTATATACACCTTCGAAAGAAGCATTCGACCCTCATTGATTGAATCGATCATTTCGCTTATTTGCTGTGCATACAAATGCATCGTGATATCCAATGGTGCTATTTGCAGGTTTCACTTGTTGATTGACATCTAAATACATCGTGTGCACGAACGATTTCTCTCTCCGGCAAGCGGATACATCGATCTGAAAGCAGGACACATTCAGACTCAATGGAGCGTTCATTATAGACGTGAGCATCCTCAATGCAGTTATTACTATCGTTCTCGTTATCCTCGCTTCATCTGGCATGAATTGATGAAGTTGGCTGAGCTGCACATAACTAGATTACCGCCGCAAACAGATCTGCATCCTTTCACAAAAGTTAGTTTTCGCCATTAAAACAAATTTCGCCTTCACAAAGTCTTCTTCCACAACGTGGTCGTAATATTTCATCATCGCAAAGCTCACCAGCAACGAGAAGCCGGCAGGGCAGACTTTGTCACGTCACCAAAACGTCGTCAATCCGCAGCCGCACGCGAGAGCTCGGGCGCGTTAATCTGATTTTCAATTAAACATTCAAAATATCATTCATTAAAATTCATGACAGCCAGTGTTCACAAAGTCGCATCCAAACTCGGCTGGCGTGGAGTGCCAAACTCTCTGCCACCAAAATCTGGCAGCTGTCACTCTCGATAGGCACATCCGCTGTTGGCATCTTTTGGGTACTTTGGCTGCGGTGGGCGGTGGATTTGGAACCGCCGCCGCGTGCCAGCCAAAGTTGCTCCTAAAACCACAACAAAAATATTAACATCAACAAACGCCCGCCGTCGACGGCACTCGCCCCGGTATCAACTATTATCGACTCAAAACTTGAAAGCGCCAACCTCCCCGGAAAAGTCGGAGCGCGTGCGGGTAGACTCCGAAAATTAATAGCGGTTTTGAGCTGATGTGCACACATCCACACGGTTGTATAAATTATCCTGCAGAAAGCGGCAGCAACAGAAACGGCATTTTCCATTGGCATCCCGAATGAAGCTAGGTAGGTATGTGCGAACGGCACATCCGGTAAAATATTTGCGGTATCTAATAAACTTCTGCGCTGGAAATATAAACAGAATGGAAATCCTCGCTGCTAACAACTCAGTCTATTTCTAGCGAACAGAAAGTTTCGGATTATCTTTAGGGTTTGATCCTCCGGTGGCATCGATCCCTGATTTCCACCCTGATCGACTTTAACTCAGTGCGCTGGGTCACCATGGCATCCTGTGCACTCCCACGCACCGTCTGGATGGCCGCGTGGATGCAAATCGTTGGAGCTTCCGTGTTGAGCACCGAGCAACCGCATCGACAGTGGCAAAGGCGAGAAAACTGCTGGCGAATTCTGGAACTGATGACGACGACAGCGATGACAACGGTGAGGCAACTTTCGTCGACGACGGAAGAAGCAAATTCCGGCTGCTGTTTGGGCGATAATTTGCATGCTAAAGCTGGAACGAAACCGCGAGCTCCTATATCTGTCGGAGCAGTGTGCATTAGCCACGTGAGCATTCACTTTTAATAATGCGTTGGTTTGCTGGTTTTAGGCAAGGCAGCAGCCTTTTGAGAGTGCTAAACCATCTGCCATTCAATGATGCAAGCCGGTCGAACGGGGAGTTTTGTCGCTGCATAAAGGGGTGGATTCATTATGGTGTTTGAAGAACGGAAGTTAATGCTGAATGAGATGCAAATTTCGGGGAAAACTGGCGTCATATTCAGCTGGAATGATTGGCTGTGGGGATGGAAAAACTGTTCTTGAAAAATCTGCTGAAAGCCATCCTGGTTGTTCATGGAAAGAGGTCTGCTTATTAATTTTTACATTACATGAACTCAATGATTTATTTATTCTGTACCATTGCAGATTTAGATACTTAATCCTATCCCTGATTTACACATGTATGAATGTGTAAGCGATTTAAATGTATGCATTACCCATCATTTTATTAAATTCGAATAAAACGTTTTCAGACTAATCAAGACAGTGTAAATTTTTTCAGTCTCTTGGAACTAATTACATTGTAGTACTAAAAAAAAATAAGTAAAATAAAATAACACCAAAAAACAATTTATTTTCTTAAAATTTATGTTGAAGGAATGCTTAGTAATGTGCATACGAGCCACTGTTTCGGATAACTTTAATCATGGACAAAATCAGCTTCTCCGGCGTATCTTTCTTAATATGCTCCTTTTTTATTCTTCTTCTTCTTCTTCTTTTACCATTTCAAGCTTACTGCTGTCACAATTTGCTTATTGCTTCAACTTAGTGTTCTGAATGCACTTCCATACTGTTACCGTTGAGATTATTTACCCTAGTTTTGTATTAATAAATAAATAAATGTTTAGTTGTTAGTAAAAATTAAGTGTAAATGTTAGTAAATGTTAGCAATAAAAATTATATTTATACTCCGGAGTAGCCATAAGTAGAACAAAATGTGTAAACACACTTCACATAAAAACACACACTATACAAAGAAATGAGCCAAAAGAGAGCTGCCAGAGAAGAGTGTCTGGACCCGTCAAAGTGGGAAATGGAATGGATGAAAGGGATGAAAAGGGGGGACAGGCTACGGGGTTGGATAAGCTCTTTCTTATTCAGAGCTTCGAAGCGAACAGACGTTTAAATTTAACTGTGAGGTACAACCTAAATTAAACTGTACTGCTACACTACCAATACGGTATGGAGAACAACCAATACGGAAGTACCTAGAAAGTTGTCTCAGCCAAACTAATGTCCGCATTCTACATTCGTGACACCCCAGGACCCATTATTACCGGCATAAAAAACTCGTAATTCCGGAGTGCATATTTGCCCAACCCATTATCCCGTTCATCCCACCAGCGTCGGATCCAGTCAACGATCGACCAGGATATCAGACGACCCAGCAGGCAAACCGTCAATCCAGCGTGCGTATTGTGCGACGTAGACAGTGCCAGTCCGTCGACCACGTGTCTTAGCAGATCACCACCGGCCGGCCGCAACGTTCTACACTCTACACAGTCCGTAAGTCGAGTAATAAAAAAATAGGTAATTGGCTAAAAACAAGTGCTTTCTTTTGGTTCCTTGATCGGGTGTTTTTCTATGCCCACAGCCGACCCTGAACGATAATCGTGTCAAGCTCGAGCTACCGCTGAATAACAAAAGAGGTTATTGTTAAACCCACCCTCACCGGTCCCCGTGGCTAGACCAGGGATCGAGGGCTTAGGAAGGAGGTCCGTCTGACCCCTTTTTTAACAATACCTTATCTTACCAATCAGACTAAGGCCGGCGTGGCCTCTGCTGTACACAGAAGTTGTCTCCGTTCTATTCGGTCCATGGTTGTCACTCGCCAGCCTCGCTATCTGCGGAGGGTCCGCAGGTCGATCTCTATTTGATCGATCCACCTTGCTCGTTGCGTGCCTCTTCTTCTTTTACCTGTCGGTTCGTTTTCGAGAACCATTTTCGTCCGACATTCTTACGACATGCCCAGCCCATCGTAGTCAACCAAATTTTTGCGATGTGTACGATGGGAGGTTCTCCCAGTAACTGGTACAATTCGTGGCCGTAGAGAACTACCGGTCTAATTATTGTCTGGTAGATGGTCAACTTTGTAGTTCGGCGAACTCTGTTCGATCTTAGCGTCCTTCGGAGTCCAAAGTAGGCACGATTGCCAGCCTTAATACGTCTTTGTATTTCTCTGCGTCCCTGATACTCGAATGACACACATCACTTGATCCATCGTTTCAACTGCTGAATGCACTTCCACAGTTATTAATTGAGAGCTTTAGATGCCAGGTACCGTTTTTGCAGCATGGTATTACTTTGTAGCTGGACCCTTAATCTGCTCCCAGCATGCTCGAACTCGTTGTTTCAGCATGTTTACGTTGTCAAATCGCTTGCCATTTTCGTAAACGCGACGAACAAGAACAGACCAGAGGTTCTCGGTTGGATTCAGATCCGGACTTCATTTTAGTGGAAAGGAAAAGGCGCCCCAAGCCGCTTATTTTCACATCCGGGTCCTTGCGCAAGTCGTGCCAGTAGTACTACCAGCCGTCCTGACTGCCTAGGTTAAACTTCAACTCATGCCGTTCTATGAGGTTGGGCTTTTACGCCACTCCAAGTTCTCGGTACTCGACAGAACTTGTTGAACACGACGCTTCGAGTCTTTAATATGACAGAGACCGCGTTGTGCGTTTTGATCACTGTCGCAGTTGGGTTGAAACGAGAAAAACAAAAAACTAACGTGAAAATACTTCTTAATTGGAAGAACAGTATTTTTGTAGAAATTGCTGCAGGAAATTTATGTCGGAAATTGTCGAATCTCTTGAGCAATTCGTACAAAAAATTATCCATTGATTTCTCCAAAAAATCAGGATTTTCTCAAAGAATTACTTTAGGAATTACCTTACAGTTGCTTTGAAGTTCTTTCTTTCTCTTAAGTGATTCTCAAAAGTTCAGAGATTCCTCCAAGAAATTTCACACAAGAAGAAACTTCCAGCAGAATCCCTACATGCATACGAACTCTCAATGAACACTTATAGAAACTCCAGAAGGAATATTTCAAAAAATGTCTGAACACTTATCATGGAATTTCTGGGAATTCTAAATCAAAATCTAAAAAATCATGTCAAATTTATGAAGAAATCATATGAGAGCACACACACAAACTGGCTGTCATCTGTCTCTGTAGTGCCAGGTTGTTTTCTTTTGCTTCATGGGCCTACAATAGCACACTGAAACTAGAATTGGTTAAAAGTTGGATCCTAAAATGAACTCAGTTTTAAAACTTGAAGTTTTGAAGCGGACAAACAATTGCCAAAAATCTTAAAAATCTTAGTTTATTTCAGAAATCTGTACATACAGATATGTGCATGAAATTTAAAAAAAAATGTGAAGATAAATCTCTGCATATTTAACCCTGGTTCAAGCTTCTATCAGAACATGCCTCTTAGCCGAGAAATACACATTTTGTATGTTAGTTACCAAGATAATTCTCATGTTTGATTGTAATTTGTGTTTCATTTCTATGAGAGCCCCCTTCATATACCAAAGTTTGTTCCATTTGCTTGATTAGTTCTCAAGTTAGGCAGAAATCTATGTTTCAATTGTATGAGAATCTCTCCCACTTCCAGTAGACTTTCTAGCCTTCGAAAACCTCCACATGCCAAATTTGGTTCCATTTGTTTAATTAGTTCTCGAGTTATGCAAAATATTTTATTTCAATTGTATGAGAAACCCTCTCCAGTTTCTTGATTCTTGGTTAGAATCATTTCTTGACTCCAAAAACCTCCACATGCTAAATTTGGTTCCATTTGCTTAACTATTTCTTGAGACATGAAGAAATTGGTTTTTCATTTGTATATGAGCCCCCCCCCTTCTAACAGAGAGGAGAAGGATCCCGAACCATGAACAATCATAACCCGCAAAACGAAAAACAATTTGTCAAAACTATGTTTCGAATGTACGGTATATTATCACGTTTTATTGTTATCAAATGATTTAATCTCGTTTTCACCATGTAACCTCTACACTAACACATTTTGTGAATGTATGTTATCTAGTCAATGAAAGGTTTTTTTTTATTGTCTACACTTGGTCCAGCGAAAAACGATTACATACTCGTGTGCTTTTCAGAAATCGCAAACGTAATTTTTGATCGACCCACGGACCCTTTCATAACATGTTTCGTAATTTTAAAACACATCTTGAATTGTCAAGATTGACAAAGAGAAGCATCAGTGTGATGTCTGTTTCCAACGTATATAAAGTACAAGGTATTATATTCGCTACAATGTTTATGTAGTGGTACGAAAAACCAAAAGCAAAAAATAGTTAGGAAATGTTTTCAGAAATACATGAATTGTAAGTTTCAAAAGTAAGACAAACGCAATTTTTTTTTCTTGAATTTTTGCATGTAGGTATTAAAAAAGTCTTCTACCTTACCTAAGTTTACACATTGATTAGAGAAATACGTCATTACTGAATATTTTTGAGTCAATTAGCGCTTATATTTGAGGTGTTTGAAAACGCGATGATGATTTGTTCCCAATTTCGAGTATCACACTTGCTTGTTTAGGCATTTTTTTCTGAATAATTTTACGAAAAAGCTTAATTTTTTAAATTAAGTTACAGTAGACCAATTTTATTATTTCAATGAAATTTGCAGAGGTACGCAAAAAATCAAAATTAGATTTTTATGATTATCATTACCGTTGCAACATTTTGTCGAATTTAACTTGAGCCTGGTTAGAATCACTGTATTAGGAAGATCTACAACGATTTAAACTTGAAAATTAGATAAAATGTATACAACTAGAAGGAACTTTGCGATTTCTCATAACAAACATGGATTTTTGTTTGCCATTCTGTTTCACTCAAATTTAAGTCACTTCAACTCAAAAACGTTAAAAACCAAATGTAACCAAAATTGAGTTTCATTGTCATAACTCAATTTTGAATAATCCCCGTTTTTTATCATTTTGATACGAATACGAGTAACGATGATACGATTTGAAACGAGTGACGAGCATTACTCGAAAAAAAAGCTTATGAATTAATGAACAAGAAAATATTTTTTTCAAAATTTTCCATAATTCAGCATGCAGCTGGCAAGTAAAGTCTAGATGTAATTTGTGCTATTTTTACCGAAAGTAACTTGGACAACTGCTCCAGTATGGGTGAAATGTCAGTCTTCTTTGCGAAATAATCGAACGGAATATTATTCCGCGAGAAAACGAGACAGCCGCATTAAGTTAACATTAGCAGGCGTTACTGACGTTATGAAACCGTCTTCGTCTTTGCATACAAGGTAAGAAATGCCGGCAGTAAAAGCATTTTTTGACCATCACTTGTTCAAAGCTAATGCACCCTACTTTTAAGCTGCATACTGGTTTAATCCTAGTATTTTTTTTTCGAATTCTAAAGAAAATTTCGTTAAAGTTATGATGTTAAGTTCTCCGAAAAAGCGAGGGTGAATTTTTGTATTTTCGTGAGGTTCGTGATTGGCGTTTTGCAGAAAAACTGGCAACCCTGAATTTAAAAAAAAATGCTTATTGTTCATTTATCCATGAGCTGTACGGCTGGACAAAGTTTCGTAACAATCTGAGACCCTTCGGACCAAATCTGTACGATTTTCAAAAAATTCCCTAATCCTGAAATTTATTTAGTTTTGAATAGAAATGACTCATAAACATTCAATCAAAAATTTAGGGAAATATTATTTGTTTTTATTTGGCCTTCGCAAAAGATACTATAAAAATCATTGGAATCCTTTTGAAAGAAAGAAACATAGAGTTTCATTTTTTTAAATAATAAAAACAAAAACAGAAATCAGAAGTCAATGGGCCGGATTAAAACAATGTGTGGGTGGTAATCATTCAGTTAATTGATTGCTGGCTGCAAGATTGAAAAAAATATAAATACTAAATTTGGCAACTATTTGAATGCAGAAATAACTTTTGTCCATCGGATGAAATGGCCAATGGCATAGGTTCCATCCATAGATGTATCTCCACTGATCTTGTGGCGGTGTACACGAAATGGCATTTGCTCGTTGGCCCTCATTAATGCCCGCGTATGATTTGTTAAATGTCAATATTATATGTATATTATGTTTTAATATTAAAGCATTGGTGGTTCGATTATTAAATTTATAAATTCACGCGACAAGGCAAGGGTGTTGAAATGCTTGATTACCATTTTCAACATCAATAAATTTATCCGCATTGTATAAAAAGCATTTTGCCAATAAATCCCTTTTAGTCTGGTCCCGATTCATACGCCAGCAAGAGTATCTAAAATGTTTGGTTTATCTGTTATGTAATATACTATTAAAAATCAACAAATCCCTGTCAAGATAAAACAGCTTCGCTTTTTTAAGATAAGTTTGCATCTAGAGTGATTGCTATCTGCTCCATTTCACCACTGTAATTTTCGAATACGATTTAGATTTTAAATCAACTTTTGGAGTGCAAATAATATGCAGCTATCTCAAAATTGAGTTTCGGAAATTCTTCTTCCGTTTAAAAAAAAAACAAATTCATAAAAATACAATTACTCAGCGTTTGACGTTTTAGATATATTTATAAAATTGACTAAAAGTTTCTCAACATTGAGTAGGCTCGAATGAGCTTGTATGTGAGAATAATATAACAGCTGGCAATATACTTTACCTTGTTTTCAAGGTACTTTGGTCTTTCTTTGCACACCGAGGGAACGACATGAGCATAACAAGATCGGTGAACCCGTTTATAGGGCATGCCCATTCGAAAGGGGCCGTTATCAGTTCTTGATGAGGACGTTTTTTTTTTTTTTTTTATAATCCATTTATTTGACAAGGCTCAAATGCGTTAGCTTTGCGGAGCCGTGATTCTGTGTACATTTAAATTTAGCTTTCTCAATACTAATGTTAGTTGGACGGGCCGAATACTCGCGGCTTGCTCGAGGTTAAGGAATACAATATTTGAATGTTGGATACTGGAGAAGGATTGAGGGCAAGGAACGAGGGAGAGAACTGTTATTGTTGTAGCTGAAGCACTGTGGAGAAGTGCTCTGGATCTCGGAGTGTAAACCGAGCTGAAAAGAGACACAAAAAGGGGTTAAGGGGAGGGGAGGGGGCACAAAGGGGAACCACGATGAGGGGAAGAATTGAAAAAGTACAAGACCAATCGCAACTAAATTTTCAAAGTGATCCCGTTTTAGAAAATCGTAGATTAATTTCATGTATTCGAGATCGCGGCAGGCCAGAACGTCTCTAATTGGTTTAGCAGGTTGTTTTCCTCGGGCCCTGAGGAATCACATAAGTCGGATCTCGCCACATGATATAAGGTGCATGACCAGACAATATGCTCTGATGTCGTGATAACCGTTACCACAGGCCCACAAACTGCTATCTGTGAGCTCAATCTATAGAGATGCGCGTTTAAGGAACAATGGTTGGACATGAGCCTTGACATTGACGCGGATAAAATCGCGGCTCATGGTTCAACCCTTTGAACCATGATTTTCTCGAAACCTGTGGGAGAATAGAATGTAGCCATCTTCCCCAGATCATCGTCATTCCTTTTTGTTGCCAGTTGATGAGAGCTTGCTGACGAGCAATTGTAAAACATTCATTGAAGGCGATTTGTCGCTCGGTAAATATCGCCTTCCATAGCGCCCACCTTAGCCAGTGAGTCCGCTTTCTCATTACCTGCGGTATAGAGCAATGAGAAGGACCCATGCTAAAGTGATATTGTGTGAGCTGTTGGATAAAGCACTCAGTGACGACCGTATTTCACGCAGGAAATACGTCGAGTGCTTCATCGGCCTGATTGAACAGCAATTCGCCTCCAGAGAACTTAGGCTAGCCGTCAATATGAAATAATGACCAGGGGGAAGTGAGGCGATCCGCTCGAATGCGTACGATATAGCTGCAAAGTTCCTGGCAGCGTTATATCGAACAAGGATTCTGGAGCTTGTGGCGAGAGCGCTATGAAGATCGGTGATTACACCAAATCCAGTGGACGCATTGATTTTTGACCCATCTGTGGCAAACTTTCATCTCTGATGTAACGTGGCGGTACTTGCTCCCCGCATGAAAACCGAAGGTACAACTGTCAGAACGATGGGGCTCTGGAATTCCCTGAATTTCCTGTCTCATCGTGGAAGATCGAGGTCTACAGACGAGCAAAAGGATCAAGGAAAATCCGTCCGATTGGGATTGACCGAGGGATGGAGGCCAATCTCCAGAGTCATGTACTCATAGTACAAGCTCGCGAATCGCGTTTGAGGATTTCGGCTCAAGCAACTTTTCGAAGTTTTCGAATTACCAATGGGTTCAATATTTCGCAACTTGGATGAGAAACCGGAACGACGATTCCGCGAAACGATCGGTTAACGGAAGTACTCCGGCAGCAGTACTTCAAGGCTCATAGCCAACGCGTCGAGTGCGCACGGCCCAGAGCGGTTCGAAGGCAACGGTATTGAATCCGTTGTAGCTTCCAAGATGTAGCGAGTTGGCCTGTCGGTGGAAACAAAAGCTACCATATTCCAAGACCGACAGGATGGTAGTTTGATATAACCTTATAAGATCTCCCGGATCGGCGCCCCACCGGCGCCGGTGATGGATCAGAAAAAATTGCGTTGTTGCGCTGGCACTTTTGCTTTAGATACGCAACATGCTTTCCCCAAGTGCATTTGGAATCGAACGAGATGCCTAACATACTTGAAAGACGTGCTGCGATGGATTGTTTTACCCGTGAGTTGAAGCTGGAACTGTGCTGAAAAATAAGCCTCTAGAAAAAACAACCATCTCAGTTTCTCAGGAGACAATTCGATACCTAGCTTCATTGCCCAAGAAGACAAACTGTCTAGGGTATCTTGCAATGGTTTTTGCAGGTACGATGCATTAGGTCCAACAACGGAGATCACACCGTCATCTGCAAGCTGCCTTGGCGTGCAATTTTCAGCAAGACATTCATCAATGTCTTGGACATAGAGAGTTGTACAGAAGGGGGCTTAAACATGAGCCCACGAGGGAGACCCATGTAGGCTAAGGCCGTGATGTTGGCTTTCGAGTTTCCATGGAGAAAAAGCCTCATATTTTTCTCGGACAACAAATTGTCCAAAAAAGTTGTTTAAAATTGGTGTTTGCTCCACTAGCGTGGAGTCGGTCCGGAAAGGACTTCGATGGCACACAGAATCAAAAGCCCCCTTGATGTCCAAGAAAAACTGAACCCATTTGCTTTTTTCAGCAAAGGCTAGTTGACGTTCAGTGGTTAAGCAACGCCAGGCGGTCGTTCGTTCCTTCGCGCTTTGCGGGAAACCAAATTGCGTATCTGATGAGAGAAGCCATCTCGTCTCAACCCACTTGCTCCGAGACGAGAGAAGAATCATTTTCTCCAATAACTTCCGAAGATGCACGATAGCATGGCGATGGGACGGTACGAGTTATAGTCTGACGCGGGTTTACCGGGTTTCTGAATGGCAATTACTCTCACTTGCCTCCACTCATCCGGAACAACGTTGAGCTCCAGAAACTGATTGAACAAGTTCAACAAGCGCCTCTTCGCGACGTCTGGGAGGTGTTTAAGCAAGTTGAACTTAATTCTATCCATTCCCGGAGCTGAGTTGTTACAAGACAGAAGGGCAATTGAAAATTCTACCATTGAAAATGGAGAGTCCATTTCATTCTTTTTCGACGGAGCATCGCGATCGTTCTTTCGAAACGGTACAAAATCAGGACAAACTTTGCGCGCAAAATCATAAATCCATCTGTTAGAGTACTCCGTGTCTTCGTTGACCGACGATACCACGTTCCGCATTCTCTTTCCGACATTCCAGAGCGTTTTCATGGAAGTTTTCGCGTTAACCCTTCGACGAACCGACGCCAATAACCGCGCTTTTTGGCTTTGATCAAGCTCTTGAACGTTTTCTCCAGGGCCCATAAACCGCTCGTAATATTCGACCGAACCGTGTTAACGAAATAGTTTATACGCAGAGGACTTCTCATTATTCGCGTCGGAACATTCTTTATCCCACCGCACTGTGAGGAGGACGTTTACGAGTGGTTACACCGGGAACAGGCTTCGTTTGTGCTTGAAGTGCGCAATCGATGATAAGACGCGACAGAAAGGAGTACTCTTCCAGCGGAAGGAGAGTCTCAACCGAATCAACTCCTTCAAGGATCGCGTTCGCGTACTTCTTCCAGTCGATGTTTTTCGTAAGATCGTAGGTGATGTTAATTGGTCGTTGCGTCGATGAACCGTTGGAAATCGAGATTTCGATGGGTAAATGATCACTACCGTAGGGGTCCTGGATTACTTCCACGAGCAATCAACGATAGTGTGTTCGGAACAAAGTGACAAATCTAGTCTGCTCTCTTTTAGCTGGAGGTTTGGCTAGCGTGTTACTTCTCCAGTGTTAATGATGGTCATATTGAAATTGTCGCAAAGGTCGTAAGTTATGCTTGAGCGGTGGTCGTCGTATAGCTCCCCCACATCCTGTACCGTGGGAATTGAAATCCCCTAAAATCAGCCGAGGCTCAGGTATTACCGAGCAGATATCCGATAGAGCTCGTCGAGAGACGGCCGTTTTCGGAGGGGATGTATACCGGCGATAATACTGAGGCTTTTGCCTCGAATATTCACCTGGCATGCGACAATTTCGATTCCCGATACGAGTGGCAAATCGATCCTATAAAAGGAGTGAAGCTTGTTGACTCCCAAAAGCACACCTCCATACGAATCTGTCCGATCGAGCCGGATAGTTGAAATCCTTAAGGGGTAAAATAACGGTTGGAGAAAGCCATGTTTCGCCTAGAGCAAATGAGTCACATTGTAAGTCGTTCAATAAAACTTTCAAAACATCAAGTTTTGGAAAAATGCTTCTACATTCACTGTAGAATAGATATCATATCCTCCTTTGGTAAATTAGCCATCGGGGATACGAATGATCCAAGCAAAGGCCACTTAGAAGCTAATCGCTTCAAAAAGTGTTTTGAGGATTGGAAGCATCATACTAATGATGTTCCGAAGAGGTCAGAGATGTTGAACACATCAAGAATGCTTATCCACAATGCCAGAAAGTGTGAACATGGCGCCACTCTGTTCTGGTTTTGAAAGCTGGGACATGTGGGGTTCCTTAGATGAACCTGGAAGTCGTGGAAAGTCCTTTTCAAAATCGAAAGACTTGAATCCGGCGGAGGGCCTTTCTGGGCATTTCCGCGACCTCTTGAGTTTTCCAAGGAGGTCAGGAGTCGACACGAGTTGTTTTATTGGGCTGAAGCGGAACATTTTTCGCTCGCTTCCTAGAGCACCTTTGAAAACGAAATGACTTCCCTCACCAACCTCTGTGTCAGAGTCGTCCTCATCAACTGGGAGAAGGTTGAACTGGTTGTTGTTGTTGCTGCTTTGGATGATTCTGGGAGGAGGGTTAAAGTCTTCAAGATCTCTGTAAAGGAACGCTAGAGCGAGCCTTCAGAGACCGTTTAGTTTTCTCCTTGCTCTTTGTACCTCGGGCAGTCGGCAAGAGCATGCAGAGTTCCCGAACAATAAACGCATTTCGGGGAGAATAGAACAGGGACCCTCCGTATGCTTTTCTCCACACCGGTCGCAGCGTGGCTTGTTGCCACAGAAGTCGGCCGTGTGACCGAGTTGTTGCACTTGCGGTCAGTGCATTACCTTCGGTACCAACAATCGCACAGGAATTCGAGACCTCCCAATTTTGACGTAATCTGGAAGTGCCGACCCGGAGAAGGTCACACGAAAGAGTCGGACGGCGTGTACGTTTTTTTCGTACCAACAATGTTCGTGGAATGCATTTGAATGCAATTCAGAATTTTTACTGAAGGAGATTGGGGTTCTTGAAGACACCAACCCCGTTGTTAAGGAAAGCATCGCGACTCACTTGCTCGCCCTCGTTGACCACTCCCTCTACTTCCACGTCGCGACAGGTGTATATATACCCTATACTCTAGGGTAAAAAACTCACGGGCAACAATCTCGTTCGCCTGTCTACGATCACCAACAGTGACGCGTAGCTGTCTGGCCGCACCTTTAAAATATCGGTCACGGACGAGAAATGCTGGAATAGATCTTTTTGGATCTGATTCACATTCAAAAGGTTTCTGTTTGGGCCGGAAAAAACAACCCATGGACCTTTCGAGGTCGTCCGGGTATACCTTATGGCGGAGGGCAGCAGTAGATTGTGAGTCATTTGGATGAGGCTCGGGGCGGGAAAGTGGAGGGATGGTGGAAGTTTGATCTTCGGGATTGCTCCGGATTTCTTTCTTGACGAAAATGTTTTCATTTTCCACATCAGATGGCTCGTCGTCGGTGGAATCGGGAAACGGAATCCTTCCGCCATCACTGATATTATCCATTGTGGGGCAGCAGCCACCAACAACAGATTTCGAAAAAACCACTCACTTATGCGAGGCAAAAAACACAAACACACAAAGACAAAGGAAAACGGGATTGAGAGAGAAAAAAAAACTCTTTGTTGGGTGGGGCAGGAAGGGCAAACGACGAAAGTCAAGGAAACAATGGGCAAAAATTTATTGCTACTTAACGGGTTTCATCGATGCAGCTCACACCGCGTGTACGGAGCGTTGATTCTCGCTGATGTGGTGGTGATCGATGTTGATTACTCAGGAGGACTGATGAATCGGTGTGATGAATAACGATTGATCGACGAACCAACCGTCGGACTCGCCGGGGATGGCCGCTTCCGCGAAGAGCGCTGATTTCTAGATGTGCGACTAACTCTAACACTGGTTCACTTGCACACTTACTTTTCGGGAATAGAAAGATTAAAAAACCCGATCGATACGGGAAAAAAAAAGAAACACTTTCCGAAACCGTCTCGCAAACGCAGAGGAAACACGACTTATACGGGCAACGCTCGACAGTGGAATGATGATGAGGACGTTGAAATGAACATATTTTCAAACTAACTGTTTCATTTTAGCATTCTTCTTGGTCTGCATTACTTTTTGGCATAAAGTACAGCAAAAAATTTGTTCGTGAAAATTGGATTTTTTATGGTAACTGAACGTTATGGTAACTGAGTGAACGGTTTAGCTGTCAGTAGTTTTGAAAATGGCGTCTACAACAGCAGCCTGCGAACTCTTGTTTTGGTGGTGAGTGGTTAGAAAATCCTAATCGTTCACAGAAAACAATCGCGAATTCGGACGGGGTGACGCAACAAACTGTGCAGGACATTAAAGTAAAATGTGGACTGAGGTCAGTCAAAGCCTAGAAAAAACCCCACCGAGATGATATAATGTTTAAAAAAATTAAAAGTCGGGCCTGAATGCTATATGATTCGTTGTTAATACAGAACATACAGAATGCATCGTACAAGACGTTGGAACATTCAAATAATGCCATTGTGGTACCTTCTAACATTAATTCTCCAAATTGTCCAGAGCTCCGACCGATCGAGAAATTTTGAGCAAAAAGGACAAAAGCTTACAAAACTAGAGGAGTGAAGCTTGTCCAAACGTAGATGGCAGGAGTCAAGTCAAAGGTATGAAAGTTCTGGCTGGAGGGTGACATTAAAATCTTTTATTGAAAAAGTGTAACGGAACATAGGTACTTGGGAAAAAAAATGTAGAGAAAATGATTTTTTTGGATTTCTGTTAAACCTATAACATTTGTGTGATGGTATAAACTTTATTTCCGAACACGCATTATAATGAACTCTAGATCTCAACGAATTTAAGATACCGAAAAAATATCATCAACTCTTCTCATAATCTAGGATGCACCACTGGTTTGGATTGCCAAGCCTAAGCCTCCCCATATGCAAGAAAATAAAAAACGAAAGATATGAATATCCCCACCAGCAAAGGATAGCTTGAAAAATCCCAATAAGGGAAAGAATAAATCGGATAAACTACATACAATACCTCCGAGAAAGTTCATCTCGGGAACGGCAACGAAGAATGATTATTATCGTTTTCTCGAAGTCGATTCCCCTTCCCCCCGTCTTCAATCCGTGTTTCAATCCATTGTACGTCGGTATGTATTCTCAATGTACATAATAATGCCGGATTCTTGCTGATGAAGTGCGAATCGCTTCCCTTACGACCTGCGGCAAAATGCAAACTCGTCTCTCTCCTTTCGGTTTTGGGTTGGTGAAATGCTGCGTACTTCGACTCTGCGATTGCTGCGAAGGAAATGAGCACAACAATGGATATTCTTCCATAAAAAATAGTCCTCACGAATTTCCATTCGATTCCTACATACCATTCGTCTTGGAGGGTCCTGATGGATTCCGGCGAAGACGAAATCGAAAATGACTTCCAAAGGTTTGGGATATCGAGAGAATCTGCAGTCCGATGATAGTTTAGTCAGTTGGATTGATGAGGGCAGGGCTTACAGTGAGGGATTATGAAGGCCATTTATTCAGCGTGTAAAATCCGGTACGGGGAACCTCGGAGGTCCTTCACATACCAACGGCACGCTGCAGTGCTCGGGAAGAGCGACTTTGAAATACTTTCAACATATATATTCGGGATTATTATCGTTCCAAACGAGGACGACGAGAAGAATAGCTCCTGTGCTCATTCCCTGCTGGAAGTTGGTCCCTGCTGCCAGCGTCGACAACGGCGATGACGGCAATGACGACGTCTTGTGTTGAGTTGATAATGGTGACGACGGCAGTAGCAGCCAGCAATAGCACTAAGGAATGGATTATGCCTGCAGCGATATAAATTTTATATTGAACAACAGCAAGAATGAGAGAAAGAGACCGAGGGAAACGCAATCTATTTCGATGCGGGCGTGACACATTCATGTTTCTGACTGACGTAGATACTCAACAGGAACCTGACGGATGGAAGCAGTTTGGATTATTGGAATTTTCAAGCGCGTGGTTTGTCATTGAGATTTGATTGAGTTGAAAACTTGAATTCAATATTTGATACTCTGATGCATTGTGTAGGGATTGTAAGTGATAAGTTTTACGCTGAAATTTCGAGCTGAAGTAGAGAAGACATTATTATCAACTGATAGAGAGATTGAAGGCTGAGTTTCTCAATGTTTGAATTGTGATCGATCAGTTGAGTCGTTGGTGCACGTTATTTTTGATAAAGTATATCAAGTTGATCTCTAATGGTTTTTTGAGAACACTGTAAAACGAGGGAAACTCATCAGTTTTTAATAACCGATGAACCTGGACATTCAGCTAATTGGACTTGTGTTGGACAATATTCAGACAAGCATTTATTTCCAGAAAAAATGAGCAAATGTGTCATACAAAACAAATATATTTTTGATGATGTTCTTTGAGAAGGAAATAATTTCTCATCATCATGAGGCTCTAGGAGTAGATAGCATTTTTTTGCTACAACAAACTTGTTAAGAGAAAGTATTGATAGTTCACGGTAGGCTGTAAAAATTGAATAGAAGTAGTTTTAAATTGAGCGGAGGGATTGTGAGGTAGTTTTTGGAAACAAGCACACAATCTTTTGCCAAACATCCCCATGCGGAGTAGATCAAGGCAGGAACGAATGCACCACCATTATCCAATATGTGTTTTCTTTTTTTTTACCATTTTAAATAAAAAAAAGACTATATAGATCGCTTGGATAATCAACTTTTGGTCGGAGGACCGGAGTACCGAGTGATATATACCATTCGACTCAACAAGTCAAGATTGTATTTTTTGGAAATTAATTATCAACTTCTGGATAAACTATAAAGATAAACGATAATAAAACTTCATTCGCATGCTTTCCACGACGCAGCAAACATGGTGAAATAAAATTAACGTGTGAAATGACTACAATAACTGAAATTTATCATTTTAAAATCACGCCACTCTAGACTAAAAGTGATGCACAACTCTTCTGATAATCTGCATATTCCGGATGATCCGGAAGATCGGGCAGTAACCAGTTGAAATCACAGATGGGTTACTACAGTGAATTCGTTCTAACATAGCATGTAAATTTATTTGAAAATAAACAGTTACATTTATCCACCTATCGTGAGATCTGACCCTTTTAACACTTTCCTGGGATTACTGGGAATAAGAACCCGCACGTGTTCATTATGGTCCTGGAAACTTGATATCATCACCATTGTGCTTATTTTTGAGTTCTCATATTTTTTGATGTGTCACATGATGGGTTTTGATCCATATTCCATACATTCTAGGACTCTGGACTCCCAAAACCGTATTTGCGCAAGTTTGCGCCAGATGAAACCCAAATTTTCGGAAAGCTAGTAAAAAAATCTTCAAAATAAGCCACGCATGTGTGCTCACATTTGAAAACCTACTTTTTATATGGGGTTAAAAAACCACGACCACGAAGGGCTCATACTTTCAAAAATCGTAGAGAGCACAATGTTTCTCCAATCGTTATGAAATTTTGGAAAAAGAAATTTCAAATAGTGTACAAAGTTAGAAAACTATTTTTATTGTAAAATGAGGAAGTTGATTTTTTGACTTTTTTCCGCCTTTGAATTGCTGTGCAACGTGGTGACAACTCCACCACCTTCACTCTATATATCGCACTCATCAACACATGGCTTCACTTCCCAGATTTTTTCGCCTCTTAGAAACCAACGACCTAGACTGGGATTGAACCCAGACCCACTGGGGTGCCAAATAGCAGTCACACCACTGGCGCCGGCATATATTTACTTAGAAGCCTTCCGGTCACTGCTGGTTTGGCATCACAGCCATCTTTTTGTATCTTAGGTATTGAAGTTTCAATATTTTTAATACTTTTTTGTGGATATTTAAAAACTTCCCAAGAAATTTTTTATAGATCATCTTGTTTTTGCGTTCAATAAAAAAAATTATCCTCAATCAAGGTGTTGGTGGATTTTCTAATAAAAAAAAAATACATAGTTACATACAATGACAAAGCATTGTCACACACAAAGTTTTATTCATTTCTGAGATGGTGTTGCCAGCTTAGAAAATGAGTTTATGTCAGAACTGTCAAATAAAACGTGTTAAAAGATTACCGTGAAGCAGGGTTGGTTGGACCACTTTTTTTCTAAATTGCTTATAGATTTCATTAATAAAGGCTAAAGGGTGTACTGAATCAAATTGCATCACAAAGAAAGATTCGGTAAAACTCACCTATTCAACCAATCGTATTAAAACTTTCAGAGCCAAAAGATATTATTCAACTTTCCACATGTTCGCTTTATTCAATTTCATTTCCATACTAAAATGAAGCGAACTTTCACTGTAACACTACTCATAAGTTCTTGTACAACGTTTGGACCAATTGTTTATGTGTCGGCCTGCTTTATGATGGTTTAGTATTCAAGTACCACTCTAGAACATCTTCCGAGTAATCATATAAGACTGAATCTGGCCAGAAAATCGTAGAACCATCGAATAACCACAGAAGTGGAAGTAGACGCTTTAGGAGGTATACCTGTCCATTGATACCTGTCCCGGTTGTCACAAATGAAGTGCTCCTTTTTCCACAAGAGCAAATTACATGCCAAATCATGCATTTTTTGGCATACTTTGACATTGTCTGCTTCCTAACGTCCTCAAGAACATCGAACTTATGATCAGCAGTAAAGTACAGGAGCCCTGGAAGTTGCCGGAAGTCTGTTTTTACACAAGTATTGTCTTCCATAACGAGACAATGCGGTTTGGTCAACAGCTGTAGAGCTTCCGTGCTCGTAATTTTCCACCCGTATTCTGCCATTCACCGTGATTTGGCGCCTTTTGGAGTTTATACGTGTGTAGTTCTTCACGATTTTTCCCATCTTGAATGAAAACTTTGCTGAAATGCAGTTTTTGCCACATCTCGAACTGAATTGTTTGGATTCCTCTTGAAAGCTTCCACTACCCGTTTGTGATCCTTTATAGTGTACTGAGATCTATTTTAGCCACAGTTTTTCTTCCCATCGATGGTCAAACGTTCGTTGTACTGATTTAATACAGCAGTTACCGTAGATTGTAACATTCCCAGCTTCCAGCTGATAGCATGATAAGAAAGATCTGGATTGTCAAGGTATGAACAGCTGCTGTTCTTGAACAATTTTCAGCCAAAATATCAATAGAAAGTACCCAATGGGTAAAAACTTACAGTAATATTAAAACGAGACAATTTGATTCGGTAAACTTATTTTCTTTACTTGTTTCATTATTTCAAAACAACTCTGTCGCATACGCAATCCGTATGATATTTGGTCATGTTGATGGTGATGATGGTCCTGCCACTTACCCCTACCCCTGTTGTCGTTTGTTGGTTCTGTTTCAAGGGTAAAATATGAAAACAAAAAAATATTTGCACTACTAAATGACCTTCACAAATCTTTCATATTAATTATTTTATTAGTTTAGGTCTTTTAACGTCCATCAAATCGGGCAGTAACCAGGAACCAATATATAGATGGTTTCGCTAGTGAATAAGAAGATCTTCATTCAAAATAGTGCTTAGGACCGCTATGAATTTAAATCATTCTCATGAACTACCAAAGTATTTATGGTTTCCCTTGTCAATAAAAAGTTTTTTTTCCAAAGCGTTCTTGATTATGCTTGCATAATTCTGCACTTGTTCACTTGTTCCTCCTTAGATCTTTGGACTTTCACAAACATATATCGTACCTATGACTTACCAAACAATTTCTTGCGGATATATAGACCTAAACTACACTGAAAATTTATTTTCGTAAATAAGCTTTCACTCGTTTCGTAAACATGGATTTTGTACATAGAACAATCGTGTATTGTATGAAATATTCATATTGATTTTTATCTGGTGAAATGCTATCATTACACATTTTTGTAAAATACACGAAATGGATTTCGTGACGACCAGCGAATCGCTGCTTCTCGGTAGGTGTTGCTGCTCGGATGGGCGGGAATAATTTATTTATCCCAACAACAAAATTAAATCGCTGCCAATAGTTATAACTTGATACTCATTAATCAAGTATCTTCTCACAAGTCACCGTGGCCAAGTGGGATCAACCACGGCTTCAAAAACAACTCTTTTCAATAATACAGGATCGAATCCCATGTCAGAAACATTTAAAACAAAGTTAGACAACTCCACGTGGTTGTGCTTTTTTTTCAATTACATTTCGAGTCGATAAAGTAGATTTTTCTGTCATTCATGCACCCAACAGAGAGACGTTTCTTTTTGATTTGTAAAATATTCGTTACTCTTTGTATTGTTTTTGTGCAATGAACGAATGTTCTTTTCATTTCAACAAATACTTCGTGCGTGACAATTGCGCGTGTGCCATTAATAACGAAGGTAGCTTCATAAAACGTATAAATCTGTTTCGTTGAAGAAAACAACGAATGGATTCGTTAGTGCTACCTTCGACTTCATATTAAAAACTCAAATTAATTTTCAGTGTGCAAAATCTTAATGAGTATTGCAAATTGGCATATTCGATTTGTTGGATCATATCGTTGAAAAGAGATTCTTAACTTCCCGTGAGTTTCGCGTGAGTGTTTCTGCTTACGGGTGCACCCCTCCTTTTTTGGCCCTTCCTACAGCGATATTGTAAATACAGATCGGGGGGTCAATTTGAACTTGCTATTAAGTGGAGCTGCACCCAAGCTAAGCGCTTGAAGGATGGTTGCTACCATACATACACATATACATACACACATATATAGTCCTAAACTCCAAAGTCCTCTGCATGCAGCGAGTGTGCGGGAGTCGAGGAAACTGCGGAACATGTGTTCTTCGCATGTCCTTGCTTCGACGGCGCGAGATCCGGCATGATTGCCGTAAGCGGTCACGACACGACTCCAGACAATTTGGTCCCGAGGATGTACCAGGATCGGGACATCTGGGACGCGGTCTGCGTAGCAGCCTCCCAGATCGTCCTCGATCTCCAATAAAAATGGCGAAACGACCAAGGGCAGGTCGTAGGGACCACCTTCCTACTAAAGCCCTAAGTAGTTAGACAGAGTGGTTGCTTGACAAGCACAATAGCCCTCTCCCCGAAGTTATACCGAAAGGTGGTTCCGGGAAGGGATCAGGGCTTAAGGCATGGGTGGGTTTTAAGTGGGTCGAGGAGTTGGCACCCTCATCCCTACACCCTGAGCTCTTCAGGTATCTGGTTGCAGATTTTCCATCCCGTCTAAAAAAAAAGACCTACACTGCAAAGAGCCCTCGAATAACCAAAAACAATCTTTAACCTCAAAGATCTTGGTTATAAAACTAGAAAAAATGTAATAATGTCGATAATGTTGTATGCAAAAGCTTGTCTTTGTTAGAACTCTTTCATGCAAGTTGCACCTTTGTGTGGAATGAAATACAATTTTACATGCTCTGCTAAAGGGTGATACGATAAAAAATTGGTCAAGGGAAAACGCGTGTAAATCGGTGAAATCGTTTATTTAAAAAATCAAATTAAATTTCTTTTTCAAGTTCAATTAGTATAAAATTCAGGAAAAATATTCAGTTAGGCTTCCGCTTTTCCAAATCCGAATTGCCGGGCCTTACGCTTGACCCCTGCCATCAGATTTTGTACAGCCACCTTGTCCACCGTCTTCGCCGCAGAAAGCCAGTTTGCCTTGAACTGCTGCTCGTCCTTAGCAGTTTTTTTGGTCTTCTTTAGGTTCCGCTTGACAATAGCCCAGTATTTCTCAGCTCAGGCGGAGCTCTATCGTGTTGGGAGGGTTCTTGTCCTTGGGAACCACCTGCACGTTGTTGGCGGCGTACCACTCCATGGCCTTTTTACCGTAATGGCAAGATGCCAAATCCGGCCAAAACAGTACGGAACAACCGTGTTTCTTCAGGAAAGGCAGCAGACGTTTATTCAAACACTCTTTCACGTAAATTTCTTGGTTGACAGTCCCGGAAGCTATGAAAATGCTGCTTTTCAAGCCACAGGTACAGATGGCTTGCCAAACCAGATATTTCTTTGCGAACTTTGACAGTTTCGTGTGCTTGAAAATATCTGCTACCTTTCCCCTTCCTTTTGCCGTATAAAACTCCTGTCCCGAAAGCTGCTTGTAGTCGGCTTTGACGTAGGTTTCGTCGTCCATTACCACGCAGTCAAACTTCGTCAGCATCGTCGTGTACAGCCTCCGGGATCGCGCTTTGGCCGTCGTATTTTGTTTATCCTCGCGATTTGGAGTCACTACCTTCTTGTAAGTCGATAGTCCGGCTCGTTATTTGGCTCGATGCACGGTTGAAGACGATACACCCAGTTTATTTGCGGCATCTCGGAGAGATAGGTTAGGGTTTCGCTTGAAACTACCGGCAACTCTCTTTGTCGTCTCAGCGGCCTCCGGTTTTCGATTTTCCCTCGATCCAGACTTCCTGGCTGTCGACAAACGTTCCCCAAACACTTTAATTACATTTGTAACGGTTGATTTGGCAACTTTTAGCGATTTTGCCAACTTTGCGTGTGAGTAGCTCTGATTTTCGCGATGCGCGAGCAAAATTTTGATTCGCTGCTCTTCTTGCTTGGACGGCATTTTGATAACTGAAGAGTGAATTCCAAAATCAAAATAGGAGCAACATTCTACACACACACACACACCTTCAAAATGAGGGGTGTTCAGGTTTTTTAAATGCAAAATTGAAAGAAATACGTCAAGTTGATATTGACCAAATTTTGACCGTATCGCCCTTTATTTACATCACAATGAATATCCTGATTATTTTTTCTCTGCACCTCCACGAGGCTCCACCTTGTAAATTTTGGTCCTGGAAGTGGGTCGAGGTCGGGCTCATAGGTCAATGGGTCTCATACATAAGTATGCATCCACTTGGGACTTGATTAGCAGGTTGTCTTACAGCTATCAAGCACGAGTTCTAGTAACGGTATTTAGCTTGAGTCATCGATTGGGCTGCCTACTGGTGATAGCTAATTTGCTGCACTGTACTACGGGCGGCAACATACTTTTTACTTAAATCGCGATCGGATATAAATACCTGTGTTGATGCTGATGGACCTCACGATATTTCCATGCGCCTGATGGTTGGCAGTTCCACTTCGGCATTCACTATGAGGTTACCGAATCGTCGTCAAGGTTTTTCGGTACGTATTTAGCACGTCTCATAAAGCCTGTCCACGTTAAATTTCGGACACTTTTTTCTTCAGTGTATATTTTGAATTGTTTCATGGTCCGCTGAAACGTTTCACTTATATGATAGCTGGAGGTCTCCACTTTATTTCGTGGTACAGCATGTTTACATCCAATAAAATGGCGTCGAGTCAAGTGGAAGTGCGCAAATACATTTTCTACGAACGGCAGCAACATCCGAATTTATCGGTATGCAATCTTGCCAAAAAACTAAAACTACCGAAAATACTATGTTTTGTGTTTGCAAATCATTCAACCAGCGCTTGACAGTCGATCGGAAGGTTGGAAGTGGAACAAATCGACAAGTATGCTCCAGACAAATGAACAAGAAGATTGTAGCCATTATTGAACAAAATCCCAATCTTTCTGTACGTACAAAATTTAAGCAGAGGCAATGACTGAAAGGTGCCCAACCGTGGTGACAGGCAAAATGTTACTGCAAAAGCACTTTATTTACACCAATTTTCGGCAAACATTTTCTTGTACCATCATGGATGATGAAACATACCTACTCGAAGACTTTAAACAGCTTTCGGGACTGACTGTTTGCACCGCAATGTAAAAAAACGCTGTTGCCGAGAATTTTCCGGACAAAGAAAGTGCCCGAAAAAGTATTTGATTTGGCAGGCCATATGTAGTTGTGGTCGAAAATCAACAAGTTTCGTCTCCACCGGCACTATCGATAAGGATGTGCACGAGAAAGTATGGCTGAGTGCTACCGTTTATCAGAATCCACGACTCTCCAGTTCTGTTTTGGCCTGATTTGGCCTCTTGTTACTATGCGAAATCCGTCCTGGAATGGTATAAGGTACAAGAGGTCAAATATGTCCAGTACTTTGCCCATTAGAGAAGTACTGGGCTGTAGCTAAGCGGAAACTGTTCAAAACTAAGAAGAAAGCAAATGGCAGCGAGGATTTCAAGAGAAGATGGAGAATCGTCACTGCGGGCGTATCCAAGAATATCAAACGGGACCTGATGACTGGTGTGCCACAAAAATCTCGATAATTTTACAGAAAGAAGGATTAATATCTTAATCAACTGTTTCTTATGTAGATATTATTGTGAAATCAACTATCAGATTCCTTGAATTATGTGTATTTTGTAAATTTAGTTTGCTGCTATTATTTTGGTATCCGAAATTTAACGTGGACAGGCTTTAATGTGTTCCTTGGACAATTCAACACTTTAACCAGGTTGGACTCTTAACACTACACACTTAGATAATTTCATGTAAAATTAAGACTTTTTAGATGCACCCAAACGAAGCGGCTAGTAAGACTTTAATTTAAACTTTTGTTTATAAATTTTGATATTTTTTATAAATTTTAAATTATTTATATAGATCATATGAGTTAAATTAGAAAGAGTTATTTTATTAATTATTTGATTTAAGTTTTTGTTCAGAGAAGAACCGAATTACTCAAGTGTCCATTTGTAGAAGCTCTCACCGAAGATTTATTCAATCCTCAACATAGATGCTAGGCATATCCTGTATTTAAAAAAACGATAAAAACATATACTTTCCTGAACTATTGAGATGTTTTGAAGTAATGATAAAATTAATACAATCAGTTTTGTCAATCATCGGAGGGAAGCAGAGATATATGCAGAGTGCGTTGTAAATACTGCATGATTTTTGCTAACTTCTCATGACTAACTGACAAGCTGTCAGTACGGTCGTGTAATTAGTTTGAGCCGAGATAATACATATTCATGTACATACAGTTTCAGCTCCTGGTGTGATCATTGCATCACAAGGTATTATTTTGACATCACTCAGTGTGATATTGCAAATGAGAACCATTATTTTTGATATTGCGTTTAGTTGCTTAAATGACTAAGCCATTATTTTGATTTACGTCAATTGACTTACAAAATTTAGATACTTGTTCATGATACAAATTCAGTCTTGTGTCAATTTGCACTCATTTGTAATTGTCATGAATTTTTCTATGAATTTTCTAGATTGATGTCGGTTTTTTTTCTACTCTCCACTTTGGTGCTTTCTGTGAAGATGCCATAATGTTCTCCGGTGGTAGCACAGGTGGTTTCCCTTGCCACGCCTCGCTGATTGATCCTACCTAAGATAACAACCTCGATTATGGCACCCAACAGAAAGTTCTCTAACGCTCATCCGACAGCTTACGTTATCGTGGTAGGCCGCGCCTCGCCCTCTTTCGTGTTCCACCGCAGCAGAGGTAAGACGTGTTTCTGAGCCACAGAGCGGAATGGTTGATTCCTTGCATCCCGTAATTCATAGTTTCCAAAACGGGTGGACTGTTTCCTAAACGAAAGCGTTTTATGAAAAAAATGTACTGTAATTGTTATTGTTGTTGTCAACAAACAGATGTCAAATGCTTCAGTAGATGTCTACTGAGTGCGCTGTAAAAAGCAACAGAGTTTGAACCATCACTATGTGAACCATGCCTTACCAAGATCACGTAAAGCAGTTAGAAAGCTGGAGTATCAATTGTGGCTAAAATCTGTATCCACATTAATCCGGACACCTTCAAATCATTGTAACTTTTGAAATATTGCACGTAGGAATGAAAAATTTCACTGTGGTATAGCTGAGAGTCTATGATGAAAAAGACTATGATTGATGTTTACATTTTATGTTTAGTATTCAAGATGGCGACGAAAGAAAAACAAGTGCGCGAGCGAATTTTGTACGGGCGTACGGCAAATCCTGACTTGTCAATACGGGACCTTGCAAAAACATTGGATTTGCCTAAATCCACTGTTCACGATGTGCTCAAATCATTTTCGGAACGTTTGACGGTGGAGAGAAAACCAAAAAGTGACAAAAACATTGGACGCGCTGATCCTGTCATGGACCGAATGGTGAAAAGGATATTAACGAAAAACCAAAAATCTCTTCATTCGAATGGTGGTGGCTCGTAAGATAGGGATGTCGCCTGGTTTTGTCCAAAAATCAAAACAACGTTTGGGACTTAATTCGTATAATGTAAAATCAGTTCCAAATCACAACGACAAACAGAACTTGGCAGCAAAATCACGGGCTCGACGTTTGTACTGCGAATATTTGACGAAGTTTTCATGCGTTGTTATGGACGATGAAACTTATGTCCTGGAGGATTTCAAGCAGCTTCCAGGGCTGGCTTTTTACTCTGCTATGGCCAGAAATGCTACAGCTGAGCATTTCAGAATGAACAAGGCATCGAAATTTCCCAAAAAATACCTTGTGTGGCAATTTGCACGTGTTGCAAAAAGAGTAATCTTTCGTCACTACAGGCACAATCAACAAGGAGATCTATCAGAAAGAGTATCTGCAGAAGCGATTGCTACCCTTCATCAAAAGTCACAAAGAATAACCTTTGTTCTGGCCCGATTTGGCATCATGCCACTATGCTAAAACTGTGATGGAGTGGTACCAAGCAAATCAAGTGAACATTGTACCAAAAACCTCAAACCCGCCAAATTGCCCAGAGCTACGACCAATCGAGAGATATTGGGCTCTGATGAAGCGGAAGCTTTCTGGAAAGAAGCAAGGAATCAAAGACATCAAACACTTCCAGCAAAGTTGGACAAAGACGGCTTCTACGATTTCTGAAGAGTCTGTACAAACCCTAATGGACGGAGTTAAGCGCAAAGTTCGAAAATTTTATGCAAATACCGAATAACTTTGTTTTGTTTTCACGGATTGTTAAAACACATCCCATGAATCTGGTATAAACAACTACGACGGAAATATAATGCGAAATTTATGTTTTATTCATGTTTTGAGGTGTCAGGTTTACTGCGGATACAGACCTTATTACAGTGGGTACATCAGTTTTTCAACACCGAGAAAGACCCGGTCTTATGTGTTCAGACTCGAACCAGACCCACCATTTGAAGAACCGCATTGTATGCGCTCTGCTTGCTATGTTACGTGTCATCATAAGGAACTGTTCACTTCCAACTTAGACCAACTTACATTCGGGAAAATCGATTCCCTAAATTTAGGTAGTTGATTCTTGGCGCGCTCCTAAAATGCCATTCCACTGGCTTAGCCCTTCGCACTCCAAGATTTATTCCTTTCTTTCACCGGTCGTTTTCATCGAATCCATTATGTGGCCGGAGATCGATGTAAATGGCTGAATAAAATTTCAATAAAACACAACCGAGCAACAGAGCGTTTCACCATGGCGTGCATTATCTGTGCGCGGTCTCGGAGCAGATTCAAGTTATGCCGAAGAAAGCCATCGCTTTCCTCATTGGGGCACATAATTTAGATTTAAGAGTTTGTTTATCGAGCAGCACCGCTGCGCCATGCTTCTTCCTAATCCGCACACAAAAGGGCTGTCGTTTGAGGAAATTAATGGAGCAAACACGAATTTGTGCGCTTGCAGAACGACAAAGAATTATGCTCCCTTCCTTGGGGAGGAGCAGCCTTAATTAAATGTCAATTCATTTACATCAAAGATCGATTTGCGACAGAACCGATGAGTTTTCAACCGTCGGTGAATAAGCTAAACATAGACCGAGGATTGTGGTTCGGTTGAAATGAAACACGTATTCATATGATGTTAAAGAAGTGTTGTGATTAAAGCCTGTTACTGACGTATGTTTAATTTGCTCGCGTTTAATAACCGCCAGTAATTAGCGGTTCCAATGCAAAAGTTGTTTAACGCAAAGTTTAGCAGGGGAAACCCCGATTTACAATACAATTCCAAACAGTTTACGTCTAAAATTTCAATGAAAACTGGTACATTACGGTTCAAAGGGTTCTATAAGGGTGGTTATCGACGGATTTCCCAGATTCTATTTTCAAATTGATGCCTCATTTTGATGCAATTTGGTTGGCTCCAACGTTCGGCCTCTATTCATAAATTGGAATGTTCATTTGGGCATAATACTAATCAAACGTTTACCTCTGTAACTGATGGGGAAAAAATAACATTTCATTTGAACCAGCCTAGGGCTTTGGTGAATACTGTTTTCTGTCGCTACCAGACTCGTTTCCACGTTATTAACCCATGGAAATTGGAACTGCTCGCCGACCTTTCAATTCAGTTGTGTACAGTTTGCAATGCAACGGTTGAATTCGGAATCCTAACAAACTGCACTTGTTTGCAGTGGGACGGGTTTTGTCGATGCAGTTATTAATTAGCTACCGTTATTGTGTTTGACGATTAATTAATGTTCAAATGCATCCCGGGAGGATGCAGCTGTAGGCGAAGGGAGCTGATCGAGTTTTACATTTCTGCAAAACGCATTCCGCGCCACAGGGGTTTGATGTGCTCTTGTTTTGTGTAGTTTGTGGAAATTGGCACGCATTTGCAGAATTACGGTGTGAAGGGGTGAAAGTGGGTTCAGAAATGTTTCAGTAAATGTTGACTATAATATCTAAGTGAACTCATACATTTTAAGAAAATTATATTATTCATGGTAAAATGCCTCAGCAGGTGATGAGAGAAATCTTAAATCAGTAAAGATTTCGCACTTTGCCCCACTATACCCAATGCTTGTGCTGGAAAACTAGTTATCTATTATTACTGCTTCTTTTTTCATCATGCTCATCCACAATAGTTTTGTTTTGAAAACAGAATAATGAATGTAGAATGCAATGATAGGACGCTTGCATGAACCCACTCAGCAGGTGCACTCATTGTTATGGATATGGCATTCAAAGCGCCACGTAATTTAATTGAGGATTTCTAGAGCTTCAGCGTATTCGGAAGGAGCGACCTGAAAATAACGATCACAGAATTTAAGATATAGAATCACTTTTATTCTCTAAAACTTTTCCGAATACTATGAATGCTCTAACTCCTTAGAAGGGTAGAAAATTGAAAATTTGAAGAAAAAAACAAAAAAAGGGCCTGTACGATGAAATTTTTAAACACTTTAAACGTTAATAAAGCTCGATTCAAAGTTAATCTTGACGCACGATTTAATACACACCGCGTCCCTGGTGGTTGGAACTAAAAACGTTTGGCAGGCATTTATTGAAGTTTCATTGACATTGAGAAATTGGTAAAAGTTTTTGTCGAATGATCGACGTATCTCAAAATTATCATGGAACTTGATAAAAGAAAATTAATTGTTGCACAAACATCTAGAAAGTTACGATCTTTCGTGGTCTGCCTCAATAATAGCAAAAAGTGTTAAAATTCCCAAAGTCAACGAAAGTGCACCTAGTATTCCAGACGTTACAAGGATACTCTGAGTGCTGGATAGAGCACAGCGCATCTATCATAAAAAGTGGCACTAGGGACAAAGAGCTGAGGAGAAAGGTATTGAGGTACGTGAAAGGCCGTCAGGTGTCTCCATACGCGATTTGGCAAAGAAATACGATTCCAACGCTTCCACCGTGCGTAACATTCTTTCAAGAGAGAAGGATATACGTCTCTTCGTGCCAGTTAACATTCGAATCGCTCTTTGAAACAAAAATTAGTGAACAAAAAACGAGCACGATTACTACACGAACGAGTTTTGACGAAATTTGAAGGCTGTATTTTAATGGATCACGAAACATATGTCAAAATGGATTATAAACAAATCTCCGGACGAAAATGTTACCTGTCAACTGGTCGTGGGGATGTCCCTTCTAGATTTCGATTTGGTTTTTGCTGATAGGATTTTGCTTGGACTAACTGATTTGGCCAGCAATCTGCAGTTGTGCTCTTAAAACCATCACATTGTAACACAAGTCTCTTGACCTGTGAGATTTCGTCCACTAAATACGCCCTCGATCTCTAAACAAGTAGCTTAAGCGCCACCTCCTAAGAGGACTACTCGTCGAAGTTAGTTTGCCCGGAAGAAACCCGACCTCCAGGGGTGGGTTTAGTTAAGCAGAGACCTATGTGTGGAATGGGCGTTGATGCAACAGATTGAAACTCCGGGAGGGTTGGAGTTCGCTTCCGAAAACGCTGGCTTTCAAACTGAGAAACCGCGCAGTAACCGTCTTCTTACCGGCACACTACCCTACAAGCCACATTTCTCACCACTGAAGAACCCCTTGATGCTCATATCTCCTTTACCGAAACGTGAGTGCGATGGCTGTTTTCCCAGGCAGCCACACCTAGGTAAATGTTTATAATTACTCAACAAACACTACATGAAAACGACGCGAAAATGTGAGGGATCTAGCCAACCGAGCTTCGCATTACGGAATCTCTCGTTTACAACACAACATCATTTTGTTCAACATAAAACACTGAATTCAATTTTTGTGTTTATTGGCGTTCCACCTAGGTTTCTACATGTTCCTTCCCTTCCTGCACTCTCCTATCCTCTCTCCTCCTCTCTCTCTGTTCGTGTGTGCGGAATTTCTGCTTCTAGCGATTGCTAGCCTAAACTACCACTTGTCTTCAGCTCATTGTGTGTGTGGAGATTTGCATGCGTTTACTACGGTTTACCATCCATTTGTGGCTGCTATCCAGAACGACGCGACGTGAAGCAGCATTCATCGAGTCGGATGGATTGTCGGCAAAGAAGACTGTTACAATGATTCTACTGCTGTCGATGGTCGGTGGCGAAATACCGCGCCATGATGCCGGTCGAAGCTCTGTCGGAGAACGGTACAACGGTTAGTGAAATCTCCACACAAAGACATCTTCGAGTTACCTTTTTTATCGTACTTCGCACACACAAAACTAACATTGACCGCACATAGCCTTCTGAACCTACGTTTGAACTTTATAGGCTAATGGAAAGGAACGAGAAAGATAATGTTGAAATCGGTTTTCTAGATTTCTCACGCTTTATAGCACATACCACGAAAAAACACACCGCGACACTAAGCACACTTAGATGCTAACTATTCGCACTCCCGCCTCTTCCACGGTTCAGAGTCAAAGTGAACGAGAAAAGTTCCTGGAAATCCTCAGATGAGGTGTGATTTCTACGATCTTCGTGACCGGAAATACGTTAAATTCCCGAAGCAATTCAACGACCTTTTCAAAAACACGATTGTCATTGGCTTCCTCTACCATTTGTTTAATAACTACCTCTCTTTCCTTATCAACCTGCTGCCTTGCTCTAACTTCTTAGGTTCTTTTATAAACAGGGTCTGGTTTGAAACGAACCTCGAGCGAATAGTGTACTCGTGACGAAATAGTGCAATGAGAGCGTAGTGGACACCTCATTTAATTTGTATGCCAAGTGTAACTCCATACAGATCAATTTTCCTTTTGGCGGTGAACTCATTTATAAATTAATTTTGAAACTTAATCACGAAATTTCATGCAACAAACCAAATAAACAATATATTACCATCTTAATATTATTAAATTGAACAAAGCAGCTTTTAACATACAGCTGTAACAAATCGAGGGACGTTTAATAAATAATAAAGCGTACTTGCTACAACATCTCACACAATGACGTCGAAGGTTTACATTAAAGAGTGTTTGAAAAAGCAGATTTACCCTTCATTCAGCAACACAAGACCAACGTTGTGTTTTGGCCGGATCTAGCCAGCTGCCACTACTCTAAAGAGATACTCGAATGGTATGCTGCAAACAATGTTTATTTCGTCGTCAAAGAGATTAATTTTCCGAATTGCCCTGATTTTAGACCAATCGAAAAATATTGGGCAATTGTCAAGCGAAAACTTCGAGGATGCGATAAGGAAGTGATAAGTGCACAACAAATGCGTTTAAAGTGGAATAAGTTCGCCGGTATAGTGTCACTAGCGACTGTGCAGATCATAATGGCATCGATCACGGGTAAAGCTGCGACAGTTCGTTCGAAATGGTGAAAAGTAATTAATTGTGAAAGCTGAATTAATACCCTTTTGTTTGACGTTTTTATCAACCGTGTCTGTTGCTTAACTCTTGAGTTATGATGAATGAGAATGAGTCCAAATTTTCTTTGAATCGGACTTAGCTCAATTTTTTTGACGTAGGACTGCGTCTTTGTTATGTATACTGAGTACAACTTAAAAAAATCGCATTACGACCGTCACGAAACGTGATCAATTTTTGGGAGTTTTTATATTAGTATACATAGTATAATAGAAAATTCAAAATTTTTGAAACAATCAGCTTCGTTAAATCATGACATGTGAAATGTCGCAAGCTGAGTTCCAGGTTCAATCAAATTGTGGCCACTTCTCCGGGAAACCAGGGGTCAGCAATGCCCCGGCATATGGCCAATGGGATCAAAGATTCTAGAAATGTGCTCTCAAGAACTTGTTCCGAAAATCATGACCTTTGTTGTTTCCGCAAATTGTATTTCTGAAACATATCAAAACTGTGGACACTCCTGGCTGTCGTGGTTGCGTAAAAAAGCGAAGGCGAAAACAAAGCATCTCTATTCGAGGACGCTGAGCTTATCTTGTTCAAATTTAGTTGGAAATCTTACAGGAGATTCTTAGCTTGGTGTATTCAGCTAATCGAGAGAGTCTTGCTTGAAATTAAAATGCTTGAAATAAATAAATCTTGTAATCTTTGAAATAAATTATTCTTGTTTCGAACATCTCATAAAATCTCAGTGAACCTTGGTCGAGATTTTCAACTTGCTTACTATTCTGAATGGATTTTTCATGAGGTTCTCAGGGAATGTTTCTTAGGTTTCTGATGCAATTTAATTTGATCGAATGTGTTACGCTTGAAGGCTTGTTAATTTTACTGCAGGTTTGGAGTAGTATGAAGCATTTTTTTTCGGTGTGCATAGCAAATGCTTTCCTAGCATCCGATTTTGTTTGAAGCCAACTTTTTTCAGTGTACCAGACAAATGCTACTTGAGACTCTTATTTAATCTGCCAGCACGATTAAATAAGAGTCTCAAGTAGCATTTGTTTGGTACAGTCAGTAGATCAATGCAAGCATTCTTAGCTCAAAATGTTATTAAGGAATATTTTTGATTGTGTGTACACCATTCTTATCGAAATTGTCACACGAGATTTCCATTTACCCATGTATGTTTTTTTTATTTGTATAAATTTTCAACTGGATTAAGGGCAAATTTGAATCAAGTTTAGTTTTCATAACAATTCTTGCCCATAATTATTGGCGCTCTGAACCAGATTCATCTAAAAAATAGAACATGCAAATTTATAGGATGCTCAATTTGTGAAGTTGAACGATACCAGTTATCAAATCAACGTAAAATATGGAATGATCCCACCAATCTCACATTGATTGGTTCTAGCTGCCGCTTCTCCCGAAAGATGTAATTTTGGGCCATGCTACCATGTATCTCGCGTAGCATTTGAAAAGGATCTATCATTGATAGCTTGCAGATTGAACATAACTAGAACATATCATAACTAGAAATGAGAAGAAAAACTAGTCTTTTCCATTTAATTCCAACTACCTTTGCTTATCTTGACAGATACGGTCAGAAACCTGTATGATCACGTGATGACAAAATTCAATGGCTGTCTGTTCATGGATGAAACCTATGTGAAGGTCGCATTAAAACAGCTACCGGAACAACAATTTTACTTGGCTACGGCTCGGGGAGATGTTCCTGCCAAATTCAAGTTTGTGTTTGCAGATAAATTTCAACGTAAATACATCATTTGCGGTAGGAAGACCAAGGTTTTCATAACTGATAAGACATTTAATTCAGAGCAGAACAGAATGGAATGTCTCCAAAAGCGAATATTGCCATTCATCAGATCCCACAATGAAACTGTTATATTTTGGCCAAATCTTGCAAATCATTACAGTAAAATAGTGTTACAGTGGTATGAAACCAACATGATTCAGCTTATACCGAAAGAACTCAACCCACCAAATTGTCCCCAGCTCAGACCGATAGAGAGATGTTGGGCTGTTATGAAAAGAAAGCTGAAAATGAATGGCAGTGTTGTCAAAAACATCAATGAATTGAGAACCCAGTGGAGTAAGATTGCCAAAACGATGGAAGAGTAATGGGTGGCGGTTAATGAAACGTATTCCGGGAAAAGTTCGCAAATTTCTTCAAAATCGAGATGATTAATTTTTTTTTGTATTTTGCCTCTAAAGTTCACATAAATTCGAACATTTTAGTTAAAACAGAATACTATTTTGTTAATTTATATCCGAAATATGAGCAATAGTCTATGTTCTAATTCTAAACTGGGACACACCTTATTTGTGAGAATGGTGTTATTGAATTCAGTATCAAGCTTCAAAACATGAAATCAGAGATCGAAATTTTCAATCAGCTGGGTGAAAACCATGCTCTCTCTCTCTAGCAGGTTGTCGATGAGTAGCGAACTTTTTCATCTCTCCTTTTTCGCCAATAATTCATTATCCTCTCCCTTGCGTATGCGAAAATATCTCTCTCAAAAATTTAACAAAAATATTTTCTGATGTCACATTTTTCACTGACAACATGCTCGTAAAACTTACATCGTATACAAGGAGCAAAAATAAGGCCAAACCGGTGCACACTGGTACCGCCATGGGCCATCATTATCGAATTATAATGACAGAATAAAACATAAAACATGTAGACGGGTGCATTTTCAGGTGATAAAAAGTAAGGGAAAATAATTATCGGCATCTAGAATTCACTGAAAAAGAAACGATTTTTCAGCAATTCATGCTCTCCGAAAATTATAAAATCACCGCCGCTTTTCTCGCTAAAAATGGTGTGTGCTCGCACATGAGCATGAGCACGAGCATGAGTCATGACTGACCGTTCACGGTCATCGTCATCACATACATTCCGTTATTGCCAGATCAGTCTGCATTTACACAAAGAACCAACAGATGATGTTTGGGACTAACATGCATCTTCAATGTGTAAAAACTGGTGATCCATTACAAGCAATACCGGCGCCGGCCGTGTCCGAATGCTGGTCAAATAGGGAATGGGAAGGAAAGTGTTGACATGATACTCGCTGAAGGAAGCTGAGAAATCCTCTGCACTTCAACGAGAAATCACTGGGATGTTGAACAGTTGAGAGAAGCGTTAGTTGCTGGGTTCGTTTTGGTTAACGATAAGCTGAAAGTATGTAGTATACGCCAATAAGCAATGGACCGCCTCAATGTGACTGAAAAGAGACAAGCGTAACGATAAACAAACAAAACGAAATAGACAAAATAAAATAAAACAGGATATTAGATATTGTCTTCAAAATATGGTAGAAATAAATTATTTGTTGCTTTGCAAACCAGCTCTCCTCGATATCCTAGATGGCCAGTGTTGCTGGACCGCAGCTGCTGCCGTCGGCACTCGTCCACATCAACCCGTCCGTCGCCGACGTGCTGGAAACCTTCCGTAGTAACATGATATGTGTGTCTAATACACTCTTCTTGCACTGATTAATTTACAAACTAATCCTGAACACCGAATCAAAATTCACTTTGGCACGGTTGTGGTATTTTCTCTGAAATCTAGTTCTAGATACTGGCATATCTTCCCCCACAATCATTGATTCAAGTATTGTTGAACCACCGATTAAGGTAACGAAAGTTGGAAACACCAGCGACAACATTGATCCAATTTTCGAAAGAAGTTTAAATCAGGTACAGCAATCGGCGGTCGAGTTCACTTTAGGCATGCATCAAAAACCAAACCTCGCAAGGCACGATGTACGAGACAAAAGCAACACAAAAATTTTGTTCCAAAGCCGTTGAGCATATAAAAAGTCTTAATATTCCCGTTGAAAATCCAGAAACTAAATATCAGTTTGACGTACACTTGTCTAAACTACAAAATTGTTTTGATATTATTGACATCGATTCTAAATTCTTTAAACATCTTGATAAGATCGGCATCTATAAAGAACCAGTAATTGTTAGATTGGACCAAGACAAAATAAAAAAAACGATACCGGAGGAAAGTAGAAAATCATGTTTAGCTCTAAATCCTATTGAGTTTCAAATTCGCACGTTTTTTGAAACTGAACATGTTTTTAGTAAAACAATTGAACACACGAAAGTACTGGAGAAATCCTCTGAGATTGCCCACTTTGTTAATGGAAACGTATGGAAGCAGGTAAAAGCAAAATACAACCAGGATTGCGTAATACCTATATGGTTGTATGCGGATGACTTCGAGGTAAACGATCCACAAAGTTCGCACAGCAAAGTAGATTCGGTGTGCGGTATTTACTACACTTTTCCTACTCTACCCGATGAGTACAAGTCGAGACTGGTCAATATTTTCGTAGCAGGTGTTATCAGAAAAGTAGTCATAGATAGAGCTGGCGTAAATAATCTTGTTGAGGCTTTGATTGTTCCTTTCAGGAAAATTGAATTGGAAGGAATTAATTTAAAAATAGGAGAGAAGCAAATCAGAGCTCGATTTGTCCTGTGTTTATTTCAAGGTGATAATTTAGGAGTGCATTCCTTGTTATTGCTTTCAGGAGGATTTAATGCAAATTTTTATTGTCGATTTTGCCGAAGGCATAGGCTACAGCTGCAAATTGATTGTAAGGAGCATGTAGATTCTTTGAGAAACAGGCAGAATTATGACGAAGATGTTGTTGTTGGCCGTCATTCAGAGACTGGTATCGCTGGTAATTCTGCTTTCAATCAGTTGAGTTCGTTTCACGTCATTGAAAATCCCAGCGTTGACGCAATGCACGATTTATTTAGCAATGGTCTTTGCATGTATGGCCTTCTGTCAGCGTTAAATTATTTTATATACAAAAAGAATTTTTTTAATGTTGCACTTTTGAATAACAGATTAAGATTTATCAGCAGAACTTCTTTGGATAGTGGCTTGAGACGAATTCCGGAATTTGACGAGACTTATGACAAAAAAAATAAAGGTAAAATGACATCAGTAAGAATGACTGCTTCGGAAATGAGAGCTTTTTGCAGGATCTTTACTTTTATAATAGGACCTTTTATACCACCCGATGATCATGTATGGAACTTTTGTAAAGTGTTGATAAAAATGTTTACTTGATCCTGTCAAGATCATTTAACGAAACTACATTGACTGAAATGGAAGCGTTGATCCAATCACATAATCAATTATATCAAGACCTTTTTAAGGACACTCTAAAACCCAAGCAGCATTTTCTCATTCACTATCCAAAAGTTATTAGGGAGTGTGGCCCTGTAAATCTTATGATGTGTTTTCGAAATGAGGCGAGGCATCAAAGCTTTAAGGAATATGCACATGTTATATCATCGCGTACCAACATAGCTTACACATTATGTATAAAGGCATGTGTGCAATTTAGCTATAATGTATACCATAAGACTTTTTTGAATCTAACGTAGAAGGAGATTTTCACGAGCAAACATTTAAATCGAGGCAATATTATACAAATATGGACTGTTTGTTTAAAAGAAGACGACAAAATGCAGTTCACACATATGATTAAATTCAAGGGAACTAAATTTGAAACAAAGCAATTTTTGACAAGAACTGAGAATTCAATAATTATTCTTTTGGAGATAGAAGAATTTACAATGCCTCAAAATCAATTGTATGTTATTTGTAGAAACTGGAAGATTGGAAATTATGTAGACCATTTATTGGCATATGAGGCAGAACAAAGGATTGGATCCTTTAGCGTGATTAATTTAACCCAAATTGATGGATCACCATTCAGTATACATGAAGTTAGCAATAGATATTTCTTTAGAACTAATAAAGATTACTGATTTGTATTTGCTTAAGAAATGTGTTAAATCAAATGTAATAAACATGTATTTTAAATGTAAAACAGAAAAAAAATCTAATAATGTTATTATAAATACTATTTTAAAATCTATACTATGCAAAATGATTAGATATCGTCTCCATAATTCCCCTCAAGTGATTCAATAAACTTATTTAAACTTAATTATATGTTTACAATAATAGAAATAAAGGCGATTACTATCATATTATTTGAATAGATGTATTTTAATTTAAGATATACGCCCTTATTTCTTATTCCGGTTGAGTCGGATTTATTTCGAACGATACGTAATTTTGCATTCTGCATTTCGATCGATTCGACTATTCCTACACTGAGAAAATTTATCGTATGACCGCCATAAGATACACTTATGAAATTTCGACATAAGGAAAAACTTTGAAAATCATAAGATGTACTTATGAATTGACGTCAGTGACGTTGTTGATTTTTTCATAATATGGTCTTTGATTTTTCAAAAGATAATCTTATGAAGGAGCCTATTTTCTATTTTAGGAAATTCATAAGCCATTCTAATGAAATTCTATTTCTGTTTTGTCCCATGTTTAACGTTCAAAATATCGACCTTCAAAAACATCGATGCTGAAACCCATTTTCCTAAAATGCTAGTTCGTTAACTGCATCAACACGCATTTTGCAGGAATGGTATTATGCATGTTAGACGTTTTACTATTACCGTGCAATTAAAAGAGATTAGAATATTCTATTCATCGAAAATAAATTTATTTCTATATAAAAACTTAGAAGAGGCCACCCCTTGTATCAATCTGTTTAAAACTTAGTACATTCAGACGCTCTACAGCTTCTGTGGCAAGATAATGTTCATTTTTAAATAATGTTTTACCTCTTAACGTGTTTTTAAGTACGGAAACAGAAATCGAGGTCTGACAGCAATTCACTTTCCGCTAAAAACGGTGTGTGCTCGCTTCTCACATTCTCATCTGTTTCTCCAAGCGGATGAAAAAGGACGTTTCACTTCTCAAGTAGGCGAAAATTTCAGTCTCTGCATGAAATGATTTACGATTTAGGCTAACATATCGTATAAACTCTCTAATGCACAACAAAAATTGTAGACGAAAACACGTATCTGTCGAGATAAAGGTCCAATAAAGGTAGTTGGAATTAAATGGAAAATAGTGATCTTTCTTCTCATTTCTAGTAACAGGCATTCCACTCAATAGCTCACACTTTCTACACTAGTGTTGCCAGATCATAAGTAATGCAGCACAAAAGTGCCTCTGATGTTCCTCCAGTAGTGTTTATCGAAGAACATTATAATTCGGAGATGATGATCAATGGTCAAATAATGTATTTGCAAATAGTTGGAATGCTGCATTTGATTACATGAACTCATTAAAAAAAAATGAAATAGTTTAATATCACCAATCAGCACACTTTTGAAAAGCATTACAACATGGGGGAGCTGTTCCATTATTCATCTCATGATCCAATATTTATACTTATAGAAAACGTTCAAATCAATTAATTACTTTTGTTAATTAGATTGCTTACTCTAAACAACAAATGAAAGTAAGAAATCAGATGGTTCTGCGTCAATATTTTGTTTTCAAATAGCACGAACTAAAGGTGATGTGGTGAAAATGAGATTGGTAATCATAGATACTACACTTGTATCGAGGTCTTTTATGGTGAGGCGATTTCATTAATATAACTCTACCAACACAGTTTTCAATAAAATTGCAATTTAAGAGTACGCATTGGTAATGGACGATGTGTTACGTGATCAAGAAGAAGTTTAGCTTAAGAATTAAAAAAAACATCAGCGGGAAAACGATAAAAAAGCTCATCACAAAATACCGAAATAGTCCACGGGACGGAAGATTAAGTCAACATGCGGCACAAGAGATCAAGCTCAAAACAAAAGTAATTCAAGATTAACCGGTATTTTGGTAGATACCATTCCCAACATATCGGAAGGTAACTTATTATTTCGGTCATTTTCCAACCTTATTCTTCCTACAGCCTTCCCCAATCCCGTAGGCAGCGATGCAATATTAAAGGGTGTTCCGATCAAAATATGGTCAAACAATAATGAGTGTGAGTCGATCAAAGTTTTTATTAATAAGTCAAATTCTTTTTCTTTTTCAAGTTTCGTTTATACAAAATACAGGAGAAATAATCAGCCAAGCTTCCGTTATACCGAATGCGAATTGCCAGGTATTTCGTTTAATACCTGCCATAAGATTTTGTACAGTCTCCTTGTCCACTTTATTCCACGCATAACGCCAGTTTGCCTTGAACTGTTTTTCGCTCACAACATATTTTTGAGTCTTCCTAAGGTCCCGCTTGGCGATGGCCCAATATTGATCGATTTGGTGAAGGTCGGGCGTGTTGGGACGGTTCTTGTTCTTTGACACCACTTGAATATTGTTGACAGCTTACCAATCCATGGCCTTTTTTCTTTAATGACAATATGCCAAATCCAGCCAAAATAGAACGGAACAATTGTGTCACTTCAGGAAAGGCAGTAGACGTTTTTGGAGGCACTCGCTCGGATAAATTTCCTGGTTGGCGGTTCCGGTCGCAATGTAAACGTCGCTGTTCAGGCCACAGGTACAGATGGCCTGTCACACAATATATTTTTCCGGAAGCTTTGACAGGTTAATGCGCTTGAAAATATCTGCCACCTCCCTGTTCTGTCCAGGAGGCTGTTTGAAGTATGCTTTGACGTAAATTTCAACGTCTTGTACCACGCAATCAAACCTCGTCAGCATCGTCGTGTACAACTTTCGCAATCATACTTTGGCCGACGTGTTTTGTTTATCGTCGCGATTTGGAGTCACCACTTTCTTGTAAGTCGACAGTCCAGCTCGTTTTTTAGCACTTTCCACGGTTGAAGGCGCCACTCTCAGCTTCTTTGCGACATCTCTGACGGAGAGATTGGGGTTCCGCTCGAAACAGCGGGCAACTCGTTTTTTTGTCGCTGTGGCCTCTGACTTTCGATTTCCCCCGATCCAGCTTTCCTAGCTGTCGACAAACGTTCACCGAACACTTTCAATACGTTGGTAACAGTTGATTTAGCCACATTCAACAATCTTGGCAACTTGTCGTGAGAGTAGTTTGGATTTTCGCCATGCAATATTTTTGATGCGTTCTCTTCCTTCGACATTTTGATAACTGAAGTGCTAATTTCAAAATAAAATAGAGGCACGATGCTACACGCACACATCTTTAAAATGAGGGGTGTGCAAAATTTTCGAATGCACGAGGAATGGAAATGCGTTAAGTTTAAGTTAAATTTTGATCGAAACAACCTCTATTGTACAATTATAGAGTGCACTAATAGTTTATCCCGCAAAATTTAAAACCCACATGGTTTGAAATGTTGCGAAGCCTATTTGATTATTCCCTGTCGTATTATGTAAGGTTAAAGTTCATTAACTTAGACTGTTGACTTAATGCTATGCCCCCAAATATATCAATTCAATAAAATAAAACAAAATAAAATAAAAATAAACCAATTAATAATTTGAACATCAGTTAACTAATCAGAAAACTAAGAGAATCTGAACTTACATTTCACCTGTACACTCTTAAAAAAACTACTTAAACGCTCGTAGAAGTGTTGCTTTTTTTAAAAGTGTTTTTGAAAAAGCGATGCTCAATTAACTAGGAAACAATCTTCCAAATAAATCGCAAAACATCGAAGGTTGTGCAAAAGTGACAATACTTCTGTTTTTTTTCTAATGCAACGAGGTTGATACAAATATGAACCACCGATTCGCTCCGGCATGATTTACGACAACGATGCAGCACGAACTGGACTTACGGTTCGTGAAAATCCCCAATTCTTTACAAATTTGAACTGGTTCCCCTCCTACGGGGGAGGGTTTGGAAGTCTAGTTGGATGATAAAAAATTATTTATTTGCCATCCACATTCCAAAGCAAAGCTGCCCCTACATAAGAAAACAGTTGAATCCGTGGATGGGCACTGGGTGTAGACCGATGACTATAAATTCCGATAAAAATCCTTGGAATTATCATACGAATGACCTCGTTCCCAGAGCTCGAAACGATGAACCGAGACGGATGGATCGTTTGACTTCCTGGAATATGGCCCCTGAGGGGAACAAAGGCGAATTTTCTTTGATATGACTTTATTTTTTTTCCATGGAGGGTGTAAAATCGATAAAAATACTAATAACGACAAACGCAGCGTCAAAGCTCCTTCCTGGCTGTAACGCTTTTGATGCCCTCAGCTCGTCGTTGACGGAGAAGAAGGACGATGATTTTGTCTGGGTGCCATATTTCGGTAGGCTCGTAAAAACGCCGTGAATTCAGCAAATTTGTTCCTACGTTGTTATTTGCATTGAAGCCGTTGATGAGTTGAGGCTGGCACGGAAATGGCCGCACTAAGCCGTGTCGTTCTCTTGGCTTACCGTCGATTCAATATGGTCAGGATCGTATGTCAGGAGATAAGTAACTGTGCCGCCATTTGAGATGAGCAATGGCCTCTTGTTATTATGGGAACTACGTGAGAGGATTTGCGAGTGAATTGCGTGATGTGGAGGAAATTGCGATGGATTTTAGGTGCTGCTAAAAGAATTATGGGGTGGACTGAGATGGCCGTAAATGTGAAAGCATACTCTTCGGTGTTGTTGGTGTAGTTTTCGAAAACAACTTATTTCCGTTGGATGATTATTTTTGAAAGTGATGATCGGCGATGAAATTTTGGGCAAGGTGTTTCCGCCATAACACGCTAAAATCTCTTATAATCGTATAATGCCGTCAAAAATTACAAATTAAGTGGAAATATGGAATACTTTTGTAGAGATCCCGGCGTTAAAAGTGAAGATCTCTGTTGAGTGGTATGCTAACATAAAAAATTAAATTTGAATGAATCTCACCAAATTTTATCGATATAATAACGCCAGTTTTGTCATGAACAATTCCTGTGTTTACAAAACTTCAAAATTTAGGCTAACGTAACATCACTCTCTCTTTAACTTGACTTGCCAAGTTTTGGAAAATGTTTGTATGAATTTTAATGGTCCCAACAGGGAGTACCAATTTGGTGGTTTTTGATTGTGGAAATTTATTCCATCAATGAGGAGAGAGAGCGAAAAAAACGTTCTTAAAAAGAGAATGCTAATGAACCTCTCGGAAGCATGGTTTTACTCCGATAACTGCGATTGCTTTCCCGATTTCATATTTTCTTTTCCACCGATTGCACACGCACAGGCAGCAGCAAAAAATGAAAAAAGAAAAAAAACTACACCACTCTTCATTATCGGCGGATTATGCTTTGATGCTCGTTGCTCTGTGTTATTTCTTCAATCAGATTTTTCCTCTCCATCTCTGCCCAAATTGATGATGAACCATTGGCCTCTTCCAGTTGATGTCCATGGAATGGAGGTTACTGATGATGATGATGATGACGATATTATCCACATTCATCGAGTGATGGTTGATTTTTTTCCGACTGACTTAGTTTCATTCTGAGGGAAATGTGGCTCTGGGGGTATTCTTAGGTATTCCATTTGAATCCACTATGCTCTCTTATGCTTGAGAGGTTGATTTCTCCGTTCCGAAGGCGGAGTTCATTTTTCCTTGATTTAATATTTCATCAGGAGTGTCCCTCTTCCAGCCTTTCTCTGGCCCACACCATGGGTTGACATGACGAGAAGGTACGGCTGGTAATTGAACATTGCGGCACGATGGAGTTGGCTCTGGTTACGAGTGAAAGGTTAATGTGCATTTGTTTACAGAGATCAAAAGTCTGAATTTTTAATGAGCCGGAGAAGATGGCATGCTTGATTTTTCTTCTCCGGAATGGAAATGGATGTTGAATGAGAGTGGATTTGTTTCACTTACAGTTGATCGGGTATCAATAATTCCATTTGAAATAGAATATTCTGATTGATACATCGGTTGATGAGGGATGATAAGTGGAAGGCTGTATTTTATTTATCTTGATATTTAGTACGGTTGACTGAAGTTGAGCTGGTTTTCTCTGGTTTTATTGGCATGAAATATTATTTTCCTTGATGTGTACCAATTCAAACATTGGTTTTAGCACTTAAAGCTCTTAATTTAAGGGCGTTTCGATCAAAATTTGGTCAAACAAGAATGTGTGTGAGTCGATCAAAGTTTTTATTAATAAGTCAAATTCTTTTTCTTTTCAAGTTCAGTTAATACAGAATACAGCAGAAATATTCAGCTAAGCTTCCTATTTGCCGAATGCGAATTGCCAGGTCTCCTTGTCCACTTTTTTCGCCGCAGAACGCCAGTTTGCCATGAAAGCTTTCGTGCTTTTTGAGTCTTCTTAAGGTTCCGCTTGACGATCGTCCAATATTGTTCGATTGGGTGGAGCTCTGGCGTGTTGGGAGGGTTCTTATCCTTGAGCACCACTTAAGCTTTGTTGGCAGAATACCACTCCATGGCCTTTTTTCCATAATGATAAGATGCCAAATCCGGCCAAAAAAGAACGGAACAATTGTTCGGCTTCAGGAAAGGCAGTAGACGTTTTTGTAGGCACTCGCTCAGATAAATTTCCTGGTTGACGGTTCCGGTCACAATGAAAACGTTGCTCTTCAAGCTACAGGTACAAATGGCCTGCCACAGCGGTTATTTATTCGTGAATTTTGACAGTTTAATGTGCTTGAAAATATCTGCCACCTTTCCCCGCCCGGTTGCCGTTTAAAATTGCTGTTTAGGGAGCTGTTTAAAGTCTGCTTTGACGTAACTTTCATCGTTCTGTACCACGCAATCAAACTTCGTCAGCATCGTCGTGTACAACTTTCGCGATCTTGGTTTGGCCGACGTGTTTTGTTTATAATTCACTGAACTCTTTTAATACGTTGGTAACAGTTGATTTAGCCACATTCAACAATTTCGCTAACTTGGCGTGAGAGTAGTTAGGATTTTTGCCATGCACGTGCAAAATTTTGATGCGTTGCTTCTCTTCCTTCGACGACATTTTGATAACTAAAGTGCTTGAAATGTTCAGAGGCAGTAATTGTCAAAGCAAGTCTTGATACACTGAGGTACACTAATTTATTAATTATTCATTATTCTAAGAAAATGCACTGTGCGTCTGCATTGGTTGACGATCAGTCAAGGAAGAGACCGAACGGAAGTTAGCTTCTGTTGAGTAACCTACTTGCTATAATTTTATAGTTACGGAACAATCAATAGTAATAACAATGGATAATGATTGTTGGTAACACTATTGTCATAATTAAATCTAGATATACTACAGTGCTCATCTCAAATCAAAATAGAGGCATGATGCTACACGCACACATCTTCAAAATGAAAAGAGTGCAAATTTTTTTAATGCACAATGAAAGGAAATGCGTCAAGTTTAAGCCGACAAAATTTTGATCGAAGCACCCTATAATTTGCAGAACCAGAAAGGCATTGCCCACATTAAAGCATACGTTTTTCGGATATTGAAGATAAAACTTGATATCCAAAGAAAATTAGTACTCGTTGTTCATATGTTTTTTATAAGAACAATAACATTGAAGATCTTAAGTAGAAGATCATTTCACCGTGTCGCCTACCAACCCACCCGGATAGTTCCGGGAATAGTCGGTGCGTCCACCGACCATTGGTAGAGTTTCGACTACATCTTGTAGGTACTAGTGTGAAATATGTGAAGCTGTTCGTGTAACACTGCCGAACAAAGGCCAACTGTTTCGGAGCGCTCAAAGAATCCGCGATTTACGAAAATTAGCACAATACGTTTTTCAGAAAGTTCAAGAGGAAAACAGCAAGTTCAACGCCACAGCAACGTACAAAGGATTGTACAAGGTGAGCAGTCTCAAGCCGGCGACTCCATTGTAGGAGCGTATTTCAGGGAGAAAGTACCCAATGAAGACGAAAGATAGTCCTTTGCAACATCATCCCAAAGGTCTTTCAGTTAATGGCCTTGGTCTTATCAAGAAAAACTGCAATTTTAGTACGAGAAATACGATAAAACTGAGCAGCTTGCTTCTCATATTGAAATTCCTCCAAACTTACCTAAAATTTTGACGCATCTTAACCAAAGACTAAGTGTTTTACTCAGTTACACGCCTTCCGTTTGATTTTTCCGGAGAAAGCAAAGAAGTTCAGCCGTAAGCAACGCTGAAACTGTTGTCCGTTGCAATGATGTGGGAGGGATAATCGACCACGCGAAAAAGAAAAGGGGTGTATGCAGGTATTCTACAAAATAGGAGCTGATGGAGGAGGTGGCTCGTTCAAGATTACACTAAGGTTTTTTTACACGGTTTTTTTGCACGTTTTTTTTGTACGGCTTTTTTTGCACGGATTCCGAATTAACACGTGTAAAAAAAACCGTGCTAATTCCGTAAAACCGTGTAAAAAAACCGTACTAATTCCGAAATCCGTGTAAAAAATAATTTCCGTAAAGTTGTTCAGAAAACTAGAACTTTCTATCTTATCAGAATCACGAGATAGAACAAGTTGAAAATACTCAATTTAGCATGCTCATTAACGCCACATAGCGGTGGAATTCCGAAAAAACGACCCATCTTTTGAATACCCTTGATCTGCTGAACAACTTTGCCGATGACTAGAACTATCCATCTTATCAGAATCACGAAACAGAACAAGTTGCAAATGCTCAATTTCGTATGCTTACTAGCGCCACAAAGTGGTGGAATTCCGAACAAAAAGCTTAATTTTTCGAATGCTCTTGACCTTCTGAACAACTTTCTTCAAGACCGCACCTTTGCAGATATTAAGGGTCTCGAGATATGCCATCATGAATGTACTTGTATTAAAGGGTGATACGGTCAAAATTTGGTCAAGGGAAAACGCGTGTAAATCGGTGAAATCGTTTATTTAAAAAATCAAATTAAATTTCTTTTTCAAGTTCAATTAGTATAAAATTCAGGAAAAATATTCAGTTAGGCTTCCGCTTTTCCAAATCCGAATTGCCGGGCCTTACGCTTGACCCCTGCCATCAGATTTTGTACAGCCACCTTGTCCACCTTCTTCGCCGCAGAAAGCCAGTTTGCCTTGAACTGCTGCTCGTCCTTAGCAGTTTTTATGGTCTTCTTTAGGTTCCGCTTGACAATAGCCCAGTATTTCTCAATTGGGTGGAGCTCTGGCGTGTTGGGAGGGTTCTTGTCATTGGGAACCACCTGCACGTTGTTGGCGGCGTACCACTCCATGGCCTTTTTACCGTAATGGCAAAATGCCAAATCCGGCCAAAACAGTACGGAACAACCGTGTTTCTTCAGGAAAGGCAGCAGACGTTTATTCAAACACTCTTTCACGTAAATTTCTTGGTTGACAGTCCCGGAAGCTATGAAAATGCTGCTTTTCAAGCCACAGGTACAGATGGCTTGCCAAACCAAATATTTCTTTGCGAACTTTGGACAGTTTCGTGTGCTTGAAAATATCTGCTACCTTTCCCTTCCTTTTGCCGTATAAAACTCCTGTCCCGGAAGCTGCTTGTAGTCGGCTTTGACGTAGGTTTCGTCGTCCATTACCACGCAGTCAAACTTCGTCAGCATCGTCGTGTACAGCCTCCGGGATCGCGCTTTGGCCGTCGTATTTTGTTTATCATCGTGATTTGGAGTCACTACCTTCTTGTAAGTCGATAGTCCGGCTCGTTTTTGGCTCGATGCACGGTTGTAGACGATACACCCAGCTTACTTGCGGCATCTCGGAGAGATAGGTTAGGTTTCGCTTGAAACTACCGGCAACTCTCTTTGTCGTCTCAGCGGCTTCCGGTTTTCGATTTTCCCCCGATCCAGAATTCCTGGCTGTCGACAAACGTTCCCCAAACACTTTAATTACATTTGTAACGGTTGATTTGGCAACTTTTAGCGATTTCGCCAACTTTGCGTGCGAGTAGCTCGGATTTTCGCGATGCGCGAGCAAAATTTTGTTACGCTGCTCTTCTTGCTTGGACGGCATTTTGACAATTGAAGAGTGAATTCCAAAATCAAAATAGGAGCAACATTCTACACACACACCTTCAAAATAAGGGGTGTTCAGGTTTTTTAAATGCAAAATTGAAAGAAATACGTCAAGTTGATATTGACCAAATTTTGACCGTATCGCCCTTTATCCCCACTTATCCCCACAACATTCACTCCGGTCCTATTTCGTGTTTTGGCCCTGGAGCCCTCGCTTGACTCTTGTAACTTGTTTTGCTATCCATTCCACTGTTAAGAAAATCTTTTAAGTGTTTTTCATTGCAAAAGACTTAACATGTTATCAAAGTTTTTTTTTACACGGATTTCGGAATTAACGCGGTTTTTTTTGCACGTTTTTTTTACACGGTACGTATCCCCCGTGTAAAAAAAACCTTAGTGTACATATAGGGAAGCGGAACCTATCTTGAGCTAAATAAGCAGACCTCCAGTGGAAATATGCACTGAATACATGACACTGAGTACACAAGTTATTCCTTATTTATTTATTTATTATTTATTTGTTAACTTATCGTTAATCGTTTAGAAACACACAAAACATTCGATTCTGATAATTTTCTTCCAATTTAATACGGGAAAGTTGCCCCTGCTATGTATCAATTTTAATATTATCACGAAAAACATTAATCCCATCTGTGTATATATGTTAATCGTACTGATTATAATCAAGAAGAAAATACAAACAAGTTAACGCTCTTGACTTCTACACCCAAAAATGAAGTAGATCATTTGACAGCACTTCACGTGTGTTGGGTAGCATGCATATAACCAAGACAAAATGAAAGGGTTTGTTTGTTATTCTTCCATGAGAATATTGACAACAAGACTCACCATAACGGTGGGCATAGAATGCTCTATGAATGATTGAACACGCACACTAGCGTTCATGTGTATGCTATAGACTGTTCCAGAAAGTATAAGCACACTTTCAAAATAACAAAAAAAGTCAAGTATCCTATAGTTTTAATAATTTTATTTGGCAAATCATGTTTGTATTTGTGTTTTATATGATATTTTACACTCGTTTTATCAAAATATATCCCATTAGCTTCTACACAGTGATACTTCCCACCATTTTGACTACTTTTGGCCAATATTTTTTAAATTTTTGGATGTCGTCGGATCTGGTTTTATGAATTTTCGTAGTTTTACTTTAGTTAAAGCCCAAAAAGTCTCGATTGGCCGTGCCACCGGGCAGTTCGGCATTTTGACTTTTGTACCATTCTAAAGTGTCCTTTGCGTAATGACATGACGCCAAATCAGGCCGATACACTATTTGACCTTCGTGCTGCCTGATCATCGGCAATAATCGCCTATGGAGACATTCCTTAATGTATTTCTGAGTGTTGATTGTCTCCGTTGTGATGTACGGACTAGATGTTTTACCACACTCGCATATTGCCTGCCAAACCATAATTTTCTCACCGAATTTTTCGGTACAAATTGCCTTCTCCGTTTCGAGGATGTCTTTGTCTTCGCTTACAGTAAAGAATTGTGGTCCGGGAAGCGTTTTGTAATCTAGTTTCACATACGTTTCATCGTCCATTATTGTACACCCAGAATTTCTACACAATAACGAATCGTAGAGTTTGCGGGCCCGTGGTTTCACGGACGCGGCCTGGTTTGGGTTCCTTGTGGGTTTTTTCTGCTTTCGGTATGTTTTTAGCCCAAGTCTTTCTTTGGCACGCATGACGTTACTCGACGAGGTCCTTAGTTTTTTCGCAACATCCCGAACGGAAGTCGCTGGTTTTCGCTTGTAAGCATCCCTGATCTTTTTATCGATATCCGGACTGACACGACCGGATTTCCGACCACTCTTTGGCGTATCGTTAAACGTACACTGTTCTCTATATTTTCGAACTGTAGATCGTACCGCTCCGACGCTTACACCCCGACGTTTGGCCTTCCTTGGCCAATTTTCTCAAGGAGAGTCCGCTCACAGTGCACCATTTGTGCACGATACTTTTTCGTTGTTCAGGAGTAAAACCGCGCATTTTGATAGGTAACACAAAACTGAGCATTTTTTTGATGCTATGTCATTCAGAAATGTGCAAACAAAAGGACGCAGCCAAAACATGTTGAACTATTTCATTATATTCAAAGTGACCGTTAAAATAAGGTGTGCTTATACTTTCTGGAACAGTCGTTTTACAGTATGTGAGCAGTGCGAAATTCAACAGAGATGGAAAAATATTATTAAATGTGGAATTTTATTTCTCGGTAAATATTTAAAAAATCTACAATCAAAAGTATGTTATTATTTATTTAATCTATGGAAAAATAAAATATTTCAACTTTGGGCAATTTGTAGCACTCCCACAAAAAAGGTAATAGAGCGGTTCCATATCATTTCAGCAACGAGTAATTTTCATATATTTTGATTTGCATGAAACCTTGCATACAAGTTTTTGGGGAAGAAAAACGCCGTTTTGCATACTTGGTTCGCCATTTTGAATCTAGCCTTACTTATGAGAAGGGCCTATGAAAAATGCACATGATATTTTCAAAAAATTGTATCTCGAAAACGGTTTGTCCGATTGGTTTGGTGTCTTCGGCGAAGTTTTAGACAATTGTTGGTGCTATATGGAAAAAATATGCACGGTAAAAAAAAAGCTTGGTTGTTGTGTTTTGAACTAAAATATAGATTTTCCCTTAAAAGTTACATGTCAATAATTTTTTAATTATCTTGATGTTATAGCTGACTGAAAATGCTATCTAGTGCACAGTGAGTTGTTCTGGAGAAAAATAGGTTACAATGAAAAAAATTTTTTTTAAAAAATTACAATTTTCTAAAAAGCTATTAAAAAAAGTCAAAAAAGTTTGTCACTCTAATTTTATGAAAGAACTTCAAATTTGCAAGCAAAAAGTACTGCGGTAACATTTTTCTAAGATGCACCGTTTAGAAGATATTACTGATTTAATATTGATTTTTTTGATAACTTAATAAGTTTTGGCCCTTTTCGAATGTACTCCGTTTTTTTAGTTTCAAGCGTATGTTTTTCGGAAAGATTGGAAAATTTTGAGTTAAAATGACACTGACAGCTTAAAGATTCGAGTGAAATTCTCTGCCTTAAAAGTATTTTGGAAAACAAGTTACAAAATCCCATTATCAGGAACAATGATTTCATCCAGTTATTTTTGGTGTATTGTGTTGAAAATGTGCATTCAACTCTTGCATATCGCCTAACAGTTTAATCCATTTAAACTGGATGTGTTTATACTGTGCATATTATCTCTCTTTTGCCGAACATCGCCACAGACATCAAACCGATGAGACAACTCGATTTCGAGATACACCTTTTTGAGAACTGCAAATGCAAGCTCCTCAATTAGCAAGATTCAAAAGAGCGAATTAAGCTTATTTTTCAGGGATGGTGATTGTGCGCAATAAAAAATAACATTATATGTTGGATATCATCAGTTTATTTTTATTCCTGTATTTTTATAAAATTATTGTTTACACAACTTTCTTAACAATATCGAATATTTTGGCATCATTGTCAGGACAGTTTGAATAAAGCTTTGCCTTTATTGTATTTTCTGATAGAGGAAGAAATGAGTGGAATTTTTGAGTTCCTTGAATTGTTTTTGCATCATTATATTGATTATTTAGCTGCAAATACATATTTTCGTATTCTTCTGTAGTAGAATAACGAAATGACAACTTTGGAAGTTCTTCTTCTTTTCGTTTGTTTGCCCAATTAAACAACTCTCTTGCAGTCTTTATCGGGTGTTCGCGTTCTTTGGCTAAACTTGTTCTGGTAGCCATGCGTTTTATCGTACCTCCAATAGCATCGCATGGACCTTTTCCGTGCGATGTTGCGAAGAAATGCCATTCAGCGTCAATACCATACTTTGACTTAAATTTACAAAGGCTAGAAAAGTTTTTTCGGTTTTTATACTGTGAAGCAGCACCATCTGACATAAAATAATTTTTTTTTATCTTTTTATTTTGATCAATTTGTAAAAAGTTGTAAAATTTTATCAATAAACAAATTAACAGCGACTGAATCATGTCTTAGTTCTTCAGAAATTATAATGAAGCTAAAATGTTTAATTTGCATATTTTCAGTATAATATATTACGAAAGGATGGATTGTGGCCTGTTGCACGTTCCAATGGTGTGATTGAACTTCATCCTGCAAAATGAAGCTGTAATTTTCAGAAAAGTCACAAATAGCTAAAAATTCGTTATCTTGCAAGTTTTGTTTTGTAGTTTTCAAAAAATTGGATTGTTCGGTTTTTACAAAATCATGCGGAATCAAATTTTCTAATTTTGAGCTGAAAAATGAAACAAACTCATCGGTTTGCTTTACAATAGTTTCTAAATCACATCTGTCAGTGGTAACCCATTGTTCGAATGAAAGCTTTTCAACAAAGTTTTCTTCCAGTTGTTTCAATAAACTGTCTTCTAAAACTGAGGTATCTGGGCAGTTTTTACATCTTCGTAGATGGCAATGAGTTGTCTTATTTTCGCAAAGTAATCTATTCGTTAATGTTTTTAGATCATTCAAGACAATGTATTTTTTTAAGCTATGTAGAATTTAAATTGACATTTTCATGCGTAGTGCAAACGCAAACATTATGTGTTCCTGTGATAGTCAATAGTTTACATTGCCTTGGCCGGAGGCTTGCAAATGATGAAAACCCTATTTTTACATTGACGTACATTTCATTAAAGCGATTAAAAGCTTATCTCAATGTCATCATTAACAATCTTTTCTGAACAGCTAATCTCTTATTTCCTGTCTTTACGCTAACAAAATCTCTTTGGCCTGGCATTGCACGGCTTATATCATCGTCCTCAAAAAAATTCAAACTCAGTTCTTTTGTTTCATTACTCAAAGCTTTTCCAGAGCTTGAACCTTGAGATGAATCAAATACATTATCTCTTTCCTTTCTTGCATCTGATGCCATATTTCTACTGGTTTTAAATTCGTCTACAATTTTTTGTACTGACCATAATTTTGGAACAATGATAAAATTGATAGTTTTTCTTGCCTTGTGGATGAATTTAAAAATTTAATTTTCATATTTTCTATGACTTCATTTCTGTTTTAGCGTCTAATTTAAAAAGATTTCTTCGTACACCTTCGACGATTTCAGCGCACTTTTTTTCAGGATAGTGAACATTTTTAACCTTACCTAAATCTATAGGCGAGATACGAATAGCTGCTATTCCTCGGTTGAATATTTCGACGTCTACAGGCATCGTGAAGTCTTCATTTGATTGAATTGTGCTTAGCGTTGACGCTGATGGTATCGTGACCAAACTTTCATAGCTTTGCGAATCAGGTACATCAGTATAAACACATCCAGCACAGTATAAACACATCCAGTTTAAATGGATTAAACTGTTAGGCGATATGCAAGAGTTGAATGCACATTTTCAACACAATACACCAAAAATAACTGGAAGAAATCATTGTTCCTGATAGTGGGATTTTGTAACTTGTTTTTCAAAATACTTTTAAGGCAGAGAATTTCACTCGAATCTTTAAGCTGTCAGTGTCATTTTAACTCAAAATTTTCCAATCTTTCCGAAAAAAATACTCTTGAAACTGAAAAAAAACGGAATACATCTGAAAAGGGCCAAAACTTATTATATTATCAAAAGAATCAATATTAAATCAGTAATATCTTCTAAACGGTGCATCTTGAAAAAATGTTACTCAAGTACTTTTTGCTTGCAAATTTGATGTTCTTTCATAAAATTAGAGTGACAAACTTTTTTGACTTTTTTTAATAGCTTTTTTGAAAATTTTAATTTAAAAAAAAAATTTTTTTTCATTGTAACCTATTTTTCTCCAGAACAACTCACTGTGCACTAGATAGCATTTTCAGTCAGCTATAACATAAAAATAATTAAAAAATTATTGACATGTAACTTTTAAGGGAAAATCTATATTTTAGTTCAAAACACAAAAACCAAGCTTTTTTTTTACCGTGCATATTTTTTCCATATAGCACCAACAATTGTCTAAAACTTCGCCGAAGACACCAAACCAATCGGACAAACCGTTTCCGAGATACAGTTTTTTGAAGATATCATGTGCATTTTTCATAGGCCCTTCTCATAAGTAAGGCTAGATTCAAAATGGCGAACCAAGTATGCAAAACGGCGTTTTTCTTCCCCAAAAACTTGTATGCAAAGTTTCATGCAAATCAAAAAACACAAAAAATAAAAACTGGAAAAATTTCCCACTTGTTCGTGGAATCGCTCAATACTGAAGTACTGCCAAACCCTTTTCATTTGAATAAGAGTCATAATAAAATAGTTTGGCAACATCAAGCGATTACGTCGATTGTTAATACGGTTCAGAATAGGTGCAAGCGTATTTAAATTATTGTGAAAATTAATCCCAAAGTTTGCTAGTATTTTATCACGTATTCGTAGATTCTTGTGTTGCTAGTGAAATAAGTGAAGTGTGATATTTATGGTTTGTACAATTTCACAACGAAAAATGGGTAAGGATATAGTGCAATTAAAGAGGAAACTTGGAGTCTGGCTCGAATATATTCCCTAGCACGGTTAGATCAATACAATGAATTTGTATTGCAAAAATAAGAAATTGTGTTGAAAATCTGGCTGCTCATTATTTTTACGAAATTCGAGTCTCCGAAATGTATTTGTAGCTTCTAATTATAGTCAAGACCGAATTTTATTTGCCAGGATTGTATATTCTTGGTAACTGCGTCCATTTATTGGAGAAATTAAACATGTTTTTACGTTTGAAGTTGGATGACTGCAGAATGTGATGAATATATGTACTATGGTGAGCATAGGTTCCGCTTCCCTATTGTTGAAAAGTTGCGGATCATTCAAAAGGGAGGAAAATATACTGGAGTAAAGAAGTTGTTCCTACTAGCTGTCGGTTCCGGTATTCCAGAGAAGTACACCAATTTCACTAAAGTTTGGACAACGCTTCTTAAGTTGGAGATCCATTCTCCACTTCTTAAGTTGGACAAGTTAGATGCTCCGTAGCGGTTGGCCTTAAAATCATTAATCTTCTGCTAGGCATTATAGGTCACGGTTTGTCTTATCCATATTGCATTTCAAAAAAGTCTTTACTGTCACAAGAGTATAGATAATCTCAAAATATGGGTCAGATTTTTGAGAATTACACTAATTGGAAAGAGCAAAGGGCAGACGAAACTTTTTTTCAATTGCGTTCAAGAATGGTTAATGCGTGACAACGTCAAAGAATGCTCGGTATTTTTAAATGCCACCCGGTAAAGAAATGCAGTCCTACGTTGAAAAAGAAACTCAAAGTCATATTCAAGGCCAAATTCAGCATCCTGATGAGATGAAATCATTCAACTTTCCGAGCTCTCTCCGATGAAGATATTCGAAAGGAAGACAAATGCAGCTTATTGTCGAAAATAATTGATGTTAAATGAACAAGACACTCCCAATTGAACATTCCACCCTGCTCGTCGAAATGACCATTCTATGTCACGGTCAGTAGAGACAAGTATCTGTATCCATCGGTGTCGTCTTTTGGACTGTCCAACTCAATCCACCCGTCGTCGTTTTCGTCGTCTGGTGGGAAGAAAAAGGGTGTCAACCTCGTCCTACGTGCTTCATTTGTTCTCACCGAGTTCCAGTCGCCAGACGAAGGGCAGAGGCCACACAACCGCAGTCAACCGGCACAATCTGCTTCGTCCGGAGTTCCATTTATTTTTCCTCATAAAAAAAAAACGCCCGAATTGGTGCTCGTTCACACTCCTACTCACTTTTCTGTTGTGTGTGGCAAGTATTTTTTTTTTTTTCGTTTATGCAGTCAGTTTCATGAGCAGCCTTTCCGTTAATTCCGGAAACGCTGAAAAGTACACGACATATTCAAACTACGAAAACTTGAGTCCAACTCGATTCGTCAATCGAAAAACATCGATCGAATTCAGCTTGGCATAATTAAATTTCGAGAGAATCTGAGTAAATTTTACTCAAATGTTGATTATTTACGCGAAAGTGTGTAGGTCAGCAGCGCCAGATGCGAGCGAATAAATATTTCCCCTTCGCCAGAGTGATGTCCCCTTTTAACGGACGATTTCGATGTTTACTTTCGACTGAAGTCACGTATCGCCATAAATCGATCCCGGACAGTCGGAGTAAATGTGCGCATCAAGCTCTGTTTGAATGTGTGTGGGATGAAAAATAATCCTGTCGTCGAGATGAGAGTTTTATTGCTGACACAGATCAATGATTAGAGTGCTCTTCATACCGGAAGCTCAACTTCCACTAGGCTTTTCCCACGGAAATTGAGTTAGGGTTTGTCGGAAACTGCGTTACTCTTGAGAGTGGTCAGGTTGAGTGCAGCAGTCACTATGAAAAGGATAAACGGTCGATGAACCGTGGGAAGGGTCAACTTTTCAAGTTGCCATTAATCTGATCAAGGCTTTCAAAATATTGTTTTCCCTGATCGATCTATTCGATAGAAGGAATTATGTTGTTTTCCTTCGGTCATGGCATTATTGTGTTTGACTTGTCAATTTTCTCGCTTGAAATTAACGGCAGCAAGTGCCATCTATCACCCGTCCTATTGACACCGTTCCACAATATTTGCACAATGTTCGTGAAACGAGTTGTCTTTCTTTGTAGTTCAGCCATTAGCCATTCTAGGGTCAGAGAGGATAGTGGCCATATGCTCCGCCCATAGGTTCGTGTGGTGGGAAGTGATGTTTTTCGCTTTGTCAGCAGAAAATTTCCCAGATGCCATGGCGCACCGAAAGATTCATGATGACAGATTTCGCATTCATCGGTGACTCTATAACTCTTTGGGGACACTGCACACTGCTCGACTGTAGGGTGAACGTGCGTTTCATTCAAGCAAAGGAGAGGGAAAACGTTTTCCGAGTTGACCATAAATCTTTGTCTCTGGCTTGTCGGATCAACCCCCGACGGATGCTCTGAACCCGAGACCCGGATAGTGCGTGCATGGGCGCGAACTAACTGGCTTTTTTCTGCAAATTTCATCGAAGGTCTGTATGACTAAATGTTCCACTTGTTTTGCTGTCGATGGCGGTTGCGATAATGCTTGTTAACATCGGGAGAGTGGGATGCGTTGTATCGTGTGAGCTTGTGTGATGATATCTACTTGTTTGAGAGTGCTTAGTAGCAAAATTCACATGTACGCTGCGGAACAAATGGGCGGAATCAAAAGTGCACACTGAGCTTTCGAAATTTAAATCGGAGTGGCCGAAGCCAAGGTTGAAGCCTGATGGTGCCTTACTCAGTCGTTTCAAGCGCAGCTTAAGCAAGACCGTACTGGGGCGGTTATGCACGATTGCCGACTCAGTTTGGGAACATTGGTAGTGTAGCTTTGATCGGCAATCAATGCCATTAACTATGCTCTCGACGGTTTCCATTAGCGTTTATCACCGCTAATGAAAACCCGTTGCTTATCGGATTTGATCTTATTGGTTCCAAGATACCGTGGGTTAACACCATTTGTCATCAGAATCGAAATGTTTGGAAACTATTGTCAAAGATGAGTTATATGTATTTGTGTAATTTGTGCAAATTTAAGACGTTCCCGGACGTTCCCGGTTGAAAATTTATTTTCGTAAATAAGCATTACTTTTATTTTTTCGTAAACATGGATTCTGAACATAGATGATGCGTAATGTGATGTAATGTGTAATAAGAACCCACCATCAGTGCAAGGATTACCTATGGCTGCAGGACTATTCTCAGCAGGTTGTTCTGAGAGAATAGCCTACGTGATGGCTTCTTGTAGCAGGGTCAGCCGATCTCAGTGAAGACCTTCGGAAGACTACCGCCAGAAGGCCGCGTGTCTTCGCATGACAAAGGAACTGGCGACTCCACGAACCCTTGTCCAGTAAACAAATCCTTCGACTGCCTTAGGCTACCCCCAAGGAATCCCCGTTATATAGTTGTTAAAGGAACAGTAGACATTTTTAGCATAAATGATTTATAAAAAGTTAAGACAAAATGAAAATTTCACGGCTATCCTGAACTTTAGATTCAATTAACACATTTATTTTTGTTTTTATTTGCACTAGTAAATGTACTGGGATATTGCAAATTTCTACTGTTCCTTATAAAATAGTTGTGGGCAATAAAATGAGGAAAAATCTCACAAAATAAAGAACACATTTTTCGTGGTAGGGTAAGACTTCAGCATGCTATCTTACCGCGCTGGCTACATTGCGTTGGTGGGACTGCCTCCTAAGGTATAGCTGACGAGATACAGCGTTTCTTACTCAGCCGCTGTTTGAGCCGCACCTCCTTGGTGGACAGACGCTCGGCACGCACCTCCTCAATCTAGCTGAAGTCAGAAGGACAACAGTGCCCAGGCTGCACTACCAGCTAAGTACGCTTGGCGGTCTTTGTCATCTGTTGACCCGTGGAAGCATGAGGTAGGAACTTGTGAGGACCAGAGCTATGTTGCGGGGACGCACGCTCTATCACGGTTGTCGACTCACCATTTTGCAGCCCAACATGGATTCTGAACATAGAACAGAAAAAGGTTGAATTTTCCTGAACTAAATATCGTTATAAGAAAGCTATGTTTTCAGCTCAAATAATCATTTTATTTTTTTATTATAAGTAACGAATAAAGTTATGTGTGATGAAGTGAGACTTTCGTATATATCGACGTTTTAAAGAGCGTAATTCTTACGGTTATAATAAGGCAACAGGTAGTATATTTCTACCAAATTTTGAAGACAATATCTTATATCTCTCTATTTTCGAAAACTTTATCAGTAGTGGTGCTTCGGTTGGGCATGGAGATGAATTGGTATACCTGAGGCTTGACGGACGCCTGTTGAGTTGGGTACAGGTGACTCGTGAGGTAGTAGTGCTCTGAAGGACGTGGAGCAAGACAGGTAAGTGTTACCCATTGTATCTATATGTCCTTTTTTAATAAGTTTGCGTCGACCATCACTTGAATTGGTTGAATCGGTTGTGTCGATACGTAGTTCCATAATATTTTTTTATCGAGCGTAGCGTTTTGTCTATTGTTTCGGTTGCCTATTGTTCGTTGTGCAAGTGATCGAGTGAGCATGAGAAGTCGTGGTTAGCAAATAAACCACTGTCCCATTTTGTAAGTGACTCCAGCGGCATCCGTACTGTTGGTGTAGATCGTTCCGAGTTAGCTTTCAGGCGTTGAGATAAATTGTCTTGCTTTCCTAATGAAATACCAATATCACACTCTGTGAGCGGCTTTCCAGCATTGTAAAACATTTCCTAGTTTCCCAATGAAAAACCACAATCACACTTTGTGAGTGGCCCCAATAGCATCCTTACTGTTGGTTTAAATCAGTTCAAATCGGAAATCACTCCTAATTTTCAAATATTTAACTTGAAGGCTTATCGTTAACCAACCCTGCTGCTACCCAATCCAGTTATCTAAAATCGCAGTGATTTCTCGTGGAAGTGTAATGAATTCCGCGGCTTCCAATAAAGAGACTATCACATCAACATATTCCTACCCCTTTGCTTACTTGACTTGCATTCAGGCGGGGCCGGTGCCGGTATTGCCTTGAGTTTGAGATCACCAGTTGTTACACATTGATGTATGTTAGTCCCAAGCATCATCTGTTGGTTCTCTGTGTAATAACAGCTGATCTGGCAGTAACGGAGTAGCAACCTCAGGCGGTCAGTCATGCTCATGCTCATGCTCACATGGATTCTGAACATAGAACAAATGTCTCGTATATTGTATGAAACATTCATATTGCATTTTAACTGTAGAAATGCAATTTTTTTTAATAATCTTTTATTTGTATAGGCTCAATCGAATCAACTTTACAGAGCCAAATTTTCATATTTTTATACATCATTTAGCTTAAAACTAAAGTTAAGAGGAAAGAGCCAATTACTCGCGGCCGTCTCGAGGTTAATAGGAATTACAAATTACGGATGGAAAAGAGGGTGGGAATTTAAAGTATGGTTTACATAACATATTAAATTTAAATTCTAAATTATCTAAACACTTATAACTTTACAATTTATGCTTTTCTTTTAACTTGGACATTTTTTGAAAAAAAAAACAGACACATACACAGATAAAAAAAAAATATAGCAAACATACAGATTAAACTAACTACAATCTAAGGCTAATGCTCAAAAACACATTAATGAGTTTCAAGTACTCCAAATCACGTACAGCCAAAAATATCTCAAATTGGCATATTGGGTTGTCTACCTCGAGCCAGAAGGGGAATCATAAAGCTCTGATCTGACTCCACGATGCTCAGCACATGACCGAACAACGTGATCTGCGTCCTGATAGCCTTGTTCACACTCACAGAGATTGCTGTCCCTCAGCCCAACCCGGTATAAATGAGCGTTCAAAGAATAATGATTGGACATGAGGCGAGACATGACACGAATGAAGTCTCGACCCACATCCATCCCCCAAAACCAAGATTTCTTCGACACCTTTGGGATGATAGAATGTTGCCATCGCCCCAAATCTCCTTAACTCCATTTATACTGCCAGCTGGTGACGAAAAATAGGAAATGCTATTAATACACCTTTTTGTATAATGAACGGAATGAATTTCATGAAAACCAGCCAATCGTTACTTTTCTTTAATCATACTCAAGCATGTTGAGTGCTGCTTCGATTGGTGGAAATTATTTATTTATATCAAAATAAAAATTAAAATCGAGAGTTGTAACTTAATATTTTCCAGGGAACCTTGTAGATCTACCTCCACCAGAAGTTGCATCGTTTGTTTTAAACTACAAAAAAAAACAAAACAAAAAGGCATTTATTATTGATTATGATGCAAATGCTCACCACACCATATGGGCTAGCACGGCAATCAAGAAAAAAGGTGATTATATTTTCAATAATGCAACAGACATATGAAACAGAGGAGTTGCTCCAACTTTTATAAATGCAATCAGGCAACAAGTACTTGATATGACATAGTGTAGTCCGAGAATCTCTGATAAAATTAAAAATTGGCATGTATCTCACAAAATATTCTTGTATGATCACACACATTTTATTTGATTATAAGGCGGATCAACAACTCTTACAAACTATGAAAGATCCCATCAAAACCAAATGGGAATTATAGAACTCAAGACTAGAAGTGGGTAAAGACTTTTCCACAATTGACTTGAACTTCTGCGTTGAACTTGGGAAAAGCGAAAAGCAAAAAGCTTAGTTCAACATGCTTTTAATGAAAGTTGTATTGCTAAGAAACGTTCTACAAACAGGAACGTAACATGATGAAACAACAAGCTGCAGAAACTTTCGCAAGCAAACCCCGCAAGCTCTTTAACGGGGCTAAACGAATACAAGAGTGGAAACAATATAAAGAATCCCTCACCGGTTATAACAATAACGAGATCTAAAAGGATAAACTGAAGGCATACATGTGAAAATATTGAAAATTCTCCAGAAACTGCCAAATTGCAGAAAATCCTGTCAAAAGATCATTAAAATGGACTGGGCATTGTAAGAAATAGAGATGGTTTTTTTACTTCATCAGCAAGTGAAACTTTAGAACTGATGATGAAAACGCATTTTCCATGTTCTGTCATCAGTTCAAGTGAATCCTTAAATAAACTAGTATCTAAAGTTGGCCTTGATGACACCAGGACGTATATTCCTTTAACAATTTATGAAACGACTGGATCAGATTGAGACAGGGATGATGCTTGTTCTTTGACCGATGCGGTTGTTACCGAAAGAAAGTTGAATGAACGATTGACTCATTTGAACCCTTGAAATCTCTTGGTAGGGATGGAATTTTTCAATGTACTACTGCAGAAGGGAAAAGCAATTTGCTTACCTATTCTAAGAAAACTATTTCGAAAAAGTTTGACATTAAGCTACCGTTTGGCAGTGTGGCGAGAAGTTCGAGTGATTCTTATTCCCAAATCTAATTAGAAGGATAAAAGTTCACCTAAATCTTGTAGGCTCATATCGTCAATTTGACTTAAAATAATGGAAAAAATAATTGATGAATACATAAAGTCATAATACTTAGTAAAAAACCCTTTAAGTAAGTATAAGGTTGCTTATCACGAAGGTAAGACATCGGTAACAGCAACGAGTAACGAGATGCCATCAAAGCGACAAACATCAGCAATCTAGGAAGCTCATCCATCAGTGTTCCGGTTGTAAAAGGGTGTCCACAACCCGAGCAGGAGAAAATAACATATGAATATTTAATTTTGATCTTGATAACTGGCTTTGGTATTTAAGAGCATAACATAAGAGGTAAAATACCTAAGCTAAATACCTAAGAATTAAAGTAGCACAATTTGTCTCGAATAACAAGACCCGTTATTCGGGATAATGTGAGGTTTTCATTGTTACCTTTTGGAAAAATGAAGTATATCAACAGCAGTTGAATATTCAATCCCTGAACACAATACTGCCTTCCCCCAGGGACTGGGAATTCGAGAAAGTACTGGAATATCATAAAACAAATTTTGAAGAAGCAAAACGTAGACTATGTACAATAAATTGGCAGAACATAGTTAGTATTAAAGGACATGTCAACACTGAAGTAGGCAAATTTCATTCAATTATTCAGTACCTTATATCAGAAACTGAGCCAATTAAAAGAAGAAGACGAACTCAACACAATAAATTACCAGTGTTATTCAATCCACATTTGAAACATTTAGAGAATAATACACAAGAAGCACAGAAACTATATAAAAAGCAAAGCTCTAGCACAAAATTGCAAAATTATTATGACATAGCAAATTTTCCCCACAAATGCGTTTTGACGGGAATGTATGTTATAATCCTTCTGAAATCTGCTAGCTTTTTGCAAATTTCTTCCAAGAAGTATACACTTCATTCTCTGAAGGAAACCGTGATCACGCTTCTTTGCATTCATTCCTGAATTATCCAAGAATATATCTGTAAATCAATTACCTCCTCACGAATTTCTCAGAGCATTAAAAACCTTGATTGACCAGGTCCAAACGGTATTGCACCCGTATTTATATAAAAAACCTTTCAGACGAATCTTGCCCTTCCTTTATAACTTCTTTTTAATACGCCTATGAAGAGCGGAGCATTTGCCAACATTAGGAAATCCTCTTATTTGATTCCGATTTTCAAATAAGGCACGAAATCAGACATCCGCAAACTATCGTGGAATTGCCATGATCTCTAGCACCCCAAAACTTTTGAACCTCTCATAAATAAAAATATTTTTCAGCAAGTAAAAAATCAAATAACAAGAAACAACACGGCTTTTTCATACGCCACTCAAGTAATTCTAATCTTCTTGAATTTGTTACTTTTATTTTGAATGCAATGAATGATCAAAAGCACGTAGAAGTCCTTTACACTGACTTCAATAAAGCATTTGACCGCCCGAAGTGACAATTTTGGTTCTGAAGAGCATGAATTAGACTTCAAGAATGCTATAAAACCATGATAAAACCAGCAATGTTCCTTAGCGAACCGACATACCAATAATACTCTTCAAATTGCAAACAATTAGCATGGAACCTGAATTGTTGAATTGGCTGCAGTCATAAAAGGCGAACACTGAAATTATTGCGACACATTCAATAGTGCATAACTTTTTTACCATTGGGTAAAAATCAACCAATTATGCATACTTTCTCACTGATGTGTATTGTTTACATGCTGTCAAATTCGAAGTCGTGTTTTTCGATGCAAAGAAATGGAGGTGAACCAACGCGACTCGAGAGAACAAAATTCTTTCCAAACACCTGGAATTTCCCGACCTGTCGCATCAGTGTTGGGAAAATGTTGAACATTCACCATTCAACCATCTCCAGAGTGTTAGCGGTTCCAGGAGTAGCCGACGTTGTGACCACGGCAAAGGAGCTGGAAGAAAACCGGGACCGGAGAACAAAAAGATCGAAGGGAAAGGTGAAGCGGATGATTAAAGCAAATCCCAACGTCTCTGCCGTGATTTGACTCAAAAGATAGACGAGAATGACATGTCAAGCACAAATGGAAAAAAACTGAGAAACAGGTACCGAATGAAATACACGTAAAGACTTTAGATGGAGGGCATCAAGCGAAAATGCGTTCAATCTCACACTCAAGGCTCCATCGATTAACTTTTTTTTGATTTTTGAAGTAAATATATGTTTAAAACTACCCTAAAAGTTTGATTTGATTCTAAACATTATAAAAAATTGGCATGACATTTTCGGTGTCGCAAAAATTTCGTGTTCGCTCTTTATTGTTTTGAGGATGGCACCTATTTAGCAGTATCGTTCAAAGATTTCAACCGATATTGTTGCTGATCCTCGTCTTCATCTCGGACGGCTTCCCAGTGATGCTAAAGGATACGACATCTACTGAAGTAGCACTTTGCTATTATGCATATATTCTCACATCATCCTTTTCGAATGGAACAGCCCGAACACAATTAGTACTTTGCACACCACGTGGTGAGTGCATCTGAAATTATATGCCAGTCACTCACGCAGCGCATGCGCGCTACTGTTGTCTTATGCTTCTGACCAGAAAATGGCCATTTCTTTACGTGGCACTGGCTTTTTCTCTCCACACACTTGCCATCAATCAAAATCCCCCGCTATGAGGCGGTTCTATTTCGAGTTCTAAACTGGTAATAATCAGGGATCTGGCGGAGAGAGATTTTCCTGTAGCCAACATCTTTAACAACCAAACGTCAAAGGATTCATTGTTTGTAAACACGCCAGGTACATACCCGTAGTAACAATCGAGACGGCCTTATTCAAATAAGGCCCGTGATATGTTGCATACTGTCAAACGCTAGTGAATAGGATAGGCTGCCAGTGCCCTGGTCATAATCATCAAGTCACTCGCGACAAAGCGGGAAAATATTCTAATTTAATCCTTTATGTCCGCGTGGCACAATACCAACAGCACTAACAAACACAACTAGCTGATATTAGCTCTTCCTCCAGGTGCGGGGGCAAACACAAAAAACAAATAAAAGGGGGAAAACTATCGACCATCACATTTTTTTGGGAGGAATCGATTAAATTCACTACATCTTACACAAAACTCGTGGAGATTTTATGATATTTTTTGATTTAGTTTTTAGCGAAACGGACGTAGCAAAAACAAAACATGCCAGTTTCCAAGCACGGCTTGCTGCGATCCCTCAAGTTCATTTCACACACCAAGTTCCCCAAAAAGATGCTGACGTGGCTGACAATTTAGGTTTTTTTCATTAGGCGAATCCACAATTGGAGATTTTCCGGCTCAGCTTCTTCATTCATTACAGCGCCATTTTATCACTTTGAGGGATTCTTTAGTACAGATCGAAACACAACAGTGTTGGCTAGCATACTTACAAATAGTTTAATGAAAAACGTAAAGGTGATCTGGTCGATGAATGAAATGAGAGCTGAGTCCGAGAGAATCTCCATACTAGATTCTGCCTTAATGAAAAAACATAGAATTAACCGGAAGGGGATGTCAAAGCCGCCTTCTTTCGATCCGACTCCAATGAACGGGGAAATTTTAGTACGAAATGCCCGCCGGAAGTTGCACGTTCATCAAGAAACACCTTAAAGAAGATCGCGGTGTTCTGGCCGGATCTGGCGTCGGCCCACTACTCAAAGCGATCGTTGGAGGAGATGGAGCGGCTGAATATCGATGTGGTACCCAAGTCTATGAACCCGTCCAACGTCCCCAGTTGCGGTCCGCATCGATAATTTCTTAACCAACGTAAGATCTATTTCAACAACTTTTTCGCAAAATCTGAGGAGGAATTGATACATAAAACGAAGGAAGAACTCAAAAACATGCCTACACGCATGCCTTCCGTCCGCTATGGCGAATGTTTCGTTAACTTCCGAAAGGCCGCCTCGCAAGGGCGTAGAATTTTTGGAAGTAAGCTTAAATTATTACCTTCCATGGGAAATTCTTCAAAGCAATCATTTGTCTAGCTTATCTTTTTATCACCTTCCGAAAAAAGTTCATTTTTTAATGCAAATGTTACCAGGAGTTGAACAAAGAAACTAGCCTCCTTTTCAACTCTTTTTTTAAATTTTTGCTTAAAATATGGGCATTCCAAGTGTACTTCGAATTCCAGCATACCTGATAAGATATTGGCAAATTTTTCAGCTAAAAAGATTAAGCTGGTTCTGGTTTGGACGTTTTTAAAAAATATATGTTTCGCTTTGACATTTTTCAATCGAATCAATCTTATAAATTCACCCCACATGCGTCCTAAAATCGCCAAACCTGCGCGAGTCCTCGATTACCACTGACTTTTCTTGGCTTTGATTTAGGCAGTAACTTCCGTCAATCCACCAGCGCCCCCTCAAAATTCAACACCACTGACCGACTGCCAAGGCACACCTTCAATCCGAATATGATTTATGATAGCTTGGCACGCGGCGTGGCGATATCGTTTAAAGGCAGGCTACCCTTACCCCCCCAAAAAAACAAAAGTACCCCACCTGCTCTACCATCTACCGTCGTCGTCGGTTGTGCTAAACGGGTGGACAACTTCATTTTATAAATATCCAGCTGGTGGAAAATTTACCTTGATTGTTTTCCACCTCACTAGAGCAGCACCACCTCAGAGCGGAAAGTAGCAGGCACCCTAATTGGAGTCGACGGACGGTCGGTCAATGCTGGTTCAGGGAAGCTTCCGAGGTACGCTTTGCGATTGTTTATTGGAATGAAATTAATAATGCCCCCCTCACCCACGTCCAGCCATGGGATCCTTTTGATTGCTTTTCTGCTTACGAGCGTCGTCCGAGGCACGCAGTTGGTTTGGTTTCGTGGTACCGAGTAATAAAACCATTCCAGGACTTAATCACAGAGCTTCTGGTTCGACCAGTTTCGCAACAATTGCCGCACTCATTGGAAGGTACCTTCCATCATAGGAGTTGTTTATTCCGTGAGCCTGATGAGAGCGTAAAAATTATGCCATTTCCTATTCTCGTTATCACAGAAAAATACTGCTGAAGGGAGTGAAAACTGGGGGACACGGGGGGATGGTGGGTAGGTACTTAGGTTTCTTTCGTCATTAGTTTAGTCGGCATAGGCTTGTTAGGGAAGAGGACGAAGGCTATTTCGCAGTTCATTGTGGACGACACGGAAGGGCCGCTCGAAGGAAGGCAAAACGGAAAGAAGGGATTCGTTCGTGCAGATAAATGGAATGCGCTAATAGGCTTAATAATGTTTTATGTAAACTGACCGAACCCGAATATTATCTTAACGATTGGCTTTGTCGGCAAGATAACAACAACAAGTACACAAGTACTCGGTCGAGCGATGATGGCGCAATAGTCTCGGCAGAGTTCGTGCTTAGTGGCAGTAAAGTTGTGAAACAAACTGAAAATGGTTCCCAGTTTTGATGTTTGCCTACTGGATTTACTCAGCTGCTGCATTGCCACAGGTTGTCATGGTTAAATTGAAAGAAAAAGGAACGTCAAACACACGTAATGTTCAATGTAAGAGTAACAACGGAGTATCAATTATGTGATGGATCAGAAAGATTGACATTTCAAATGAGTTCATTGAATGAACCTGTGTTGAGTTCTCCTGGTAAATGTTTGAGATATTTCGAGCATTCCATATCAATAATAATCAGATACCGGGTATTTTTCGTGCACTGTTTAGCTCGTCTACTGTTACGATATCATCTGCGATACTTCTGCACTCGATCACCATCTTCTGAGATGGTGCTTTCAATTCCAAAGCCTGCCGCTGCCCTATACGGAACTATCAATACACTTTCTCTTCATGTCTATTCGTTCTAGCAATAAATTACCGTCCACTCCTAGCGCTTCGCATGGAGATGAGAAATTATCTGCTTCTGACAAACTTCATCTAAGCTTCTGTTATTTTCGAAGAAAATGGCGAGTAAAGATATATATGTTAGGATTTAAGATGAATCTGTTCAGATAGTTTTTACTTTCTAAAATGTTTGTTTCCGATAAAATATGACAAACGCAGAAATGTTGCTACATTAACTCCACTCCACACTCCAATTCCATTATAATTATCTTCAGAGAGTGATATTGCCCTATGATGTTTGTTGACCTTCAAGGATTTAAATTATAAAACGTATGAATGTTTGTTGTAACACTGTGGCTAAACATTACTGTTACAACTATTAATCTTAAGTATAGAACGCCAGGACAGTTTGGATGGCCTAAACTATCTCTTGATTATCTCCTTGTGTATATTTACGTTCGAAAATATTCACTGAATATGCCGTAGATTTCAAGTTCTAATCTCCAAGACAGTTTGGATTCCCTTAATGATTACAAATTCATAAAATAATGATTGTTGACTTTCCAAAAGATTCATTCCATATGATCAAATACATATCATCACCTTATGTATCCCAAAAAACTATTTTTAAAACTGATGTTTTCAACTCAAAGACAGTTTGGATGACCTAGAATATCCCCAGATTGTGGCATTCTGTCTGTTGACCTTCCACATTATTGAATGAATATTGTTAAATACATATTGTCCAGAAACTTACTGTTACAACTGTATATCTTATATTCTGAACTCAAGGACAGTTTGGATAACCTAGATCATCCCGGTTTCCAGCTGCCGAAGGCATGTTTTAAATTCCTAGATAGCAGGCACATGTCCTGGGAGTGCAAAGGCTCATATAGGGGCAACATGTGCAGAAGGTGTGGCAACACAAGCCACAAGGCGCGGGACTGCAAAAGAGCCCCAAATGCTTGATGTGCGCAGGGAAACCAAACGATGAGCACGTCTTGGGAGCGCCCAAGTGCCCGACCGGTAAGGATATTCTAAAGAGCCAATCGTGAGGCCGCCCAGCAGCGCTGTGTCAGACAGCTCGCGAGTCGGCATCGGATATCGCCATAATATCCGACGAACCCATATTTTTGCATTCCATACGATCTGTTTACTTACAAATATGTTTGTATATCATAAAGATAACTTTCAATATACTTGCATTTTGTTTGTCTGGGCAGGCTGAATGTGGACCTAGCCAACGTAGGAACAAAGAGTACCTTAATATTTGGAGGGTTGTTGATGGCTACTTTCAGTGTTGCTGAGAACAGAGATGTTTTTTCTGGTGTTTTAATAGGTATTCTTCAGGAGTTTGTAGGCATTTCTCAAGGGATTCTTTCAGGAGTTTTTTCTGGCATTTCATCGACAAGATTTCTGAAGTTTTATAAACTTAATCCCCGGAGGACACCTTGAAGAACTACACAAAGTTTTTAAAGTAATTCCTGGATTAATTCTTGGAGACAATCCTGAAATGATGAAGAAATCTAAGAAAAATTGGTTGCACGAGTTCCATAGTCTAGTATATTTAATTCTCAGCTTTAAGGAGTTTATGTAGAACTTTTTTTTAATTTTGTCTAGGATGTCTGCATATAGTTCTACAAAAATACTTTCATAATTTCCGCAGTATTCCACATGAGAAGTGTTTGCAAAGTTCCTCAAGAGATTGCTCCACAAATTTCGGCAGAATTTCCTGCAATTATATCTACAAAAATACTGTTTTTCCTATTTAGAAACATATTTGTGCATTCACGCAGAGAAATTTTGGGATGTTATAATAATGTCCTCGAAAGTTATTTTTGCTATTCGAAGCATAGTCACTTCGAGCGTGTTTTTTTTTTTATTATCTCTAATATAATCTTATAGTGCGGAAACCAATTTATATATTGCGCAACTGTTAAACATTTCCAGATCAATGGCATTGATTACAAAAACAGGCTTGTGGGCTTTAGTTCAAATGGAGATTCGGTAATAATGGGTTCTCACCGGTCCATCAAGAAGCTGACTGCCCTCATTTGATAATAATCAAATTTACTGACTGCTTGTCCAACTAACACATGCAAAACGCTGCCATTGGACGTGTAACAGTTGATCTGATCCAAAATGATCCAAATAATTCCAGACGATACAAAGTATCTTGGAATTGAAGCCTTTGAAAGATGTGCTGTCACCAGATCGTTGGAGTCAAAAGAAATTTCAAACGGGTTTCAAAGCTCTTGTCATTTATTTCGTTCCAATCCAACTGCACAGTGCGTTCTTTGTCATCTCAATGACGACCCGATGACGCAGCCACTTCTCCACTTCTGGTGCAACGTATTGCATGTGCTGAAGTCTCACTAGTGGCTCTCCTTGGAAATATTTGTGAGGATGATTACCTAAAAAATATATAGCAGGGGGTATTCGTAGCAGCAGGAAAAATGCTTGGATCTGGTACTCTCGATGATACCAGAAAAGAAGCTTTCTACTCGATCTTCTGTGCTTTTTATACCGAGTTGATTAAAAAGATCATTTAGCGCGTTAGGCTAAACGATCCAGTTCAGACTTCAGCATCGAGCTTTGAGCCCAAGAAGCTGCACACTTTTAACCCTGCCCTTCGGTTCAGAAAGGGGTATGGGCGCGTTCTGTCGAGTCGGTCGCGGCAGATTTCATGTGTGAATCGGCTGCCCCATCAACGATCCAAAGTGCCTGAACCAAATGGACAGCTTGTAATGATCACTTGAAGATGAGAAGAGGGATCATTGCCCTGTTATTCCCAAATGAAACACGTTGTAAAACGTTTTTTGTATTCTATAACCAAACATGATGGAATTGAGTAAGCGAGCGAAAACTCTACGGGAATGATCTCTCATATGCATCCGTTGAACCAATCTGAACGGCCGTTGTGAGAATATCACCATGAAAATCTCACATGCGCATAGCGTGTTACCAATCACTTATCCCTTTTCCTTTCTATTTTCTTCCCTATCCTATGACCACGAGCAATATCATATCGTCATCCTAAAGTCAATTCTTCAAATGCAGTAACATCGAGACAACACAGAGCAATAGAGAACGGTATAAACCCTAACCAATTTTACTTTCAGACAAATTTTCTAACACAAGGTAAGCAATCAAATGACCATTACAAAATATACTGAATATCATCATATCGACATAATATATAACGGGAAAAGGGAGGGACCATCAGGGCACCCAAGTGAAACGATTTGGATAGGGAGCATGGGACTGCCTCCTCCCTATTGTTAACATTTCGTGGAACGAGGGCGGGCTCTTCGACCCCATCTATTAGGTTTATTCTGTCAATCGAGGGCTCGACTCTAATGCTGTATGTGTGAACTTGCTTTTGGAAGGAGATTCTCTTCCCTATATTCACGGGTTTCGCGTAAGTGTCTCTGCTTACGGGCCCGCCCAAACGTTTTTGGCCCTTCATACAGGAGCTTGAAGATCACAAACAACAGTAGAGTCCTGATCAAATCGTTTTTCAGATTATTCCACTGCTATGGAAAGTTACCTTGCTACAATAGATGGTAGTATCTCATCATCATCATCTCATCATCAAGAAGCTGCACACTTTGAAAGAGTTCAACTCGATTACTAAGCAATACACGAACTTTTTTGAAGGCAGTGGAGAAGAGACCATGGAAAATGAGTTTCGTGAGCTGAACATGGCAATCATCTGCAAGGACATCGAGGTGGAAGAATCGGGAAAGAAAGTTCATGGTGAACTTTACACTAATTCCTTTACTACTAATTTCCTGTAGAATGAAAATCCGTTTTGCTGTAGGGTAATGGTTGGAATCCGATAGTTGCACTTAAGCCCTATTGAAAATACCGTCTTATATCCGCTTTTAAAAATGAACGTGTTCTGATGAGAATACATGCGTTTTATTTTGCATTCAACTCAACAGCAATTATAAAAAAAATGATATGATCGGTCCTCTTAAACCATCCGATGGGTTCGTATATTGCCTAACAAAAATAGACAAATTTTCTCGATGGCCAGAGGCCTTGCTTGGCTCCATTGTAAATGTGGCTAGAATCACGATAACCTGCGCTTTCACTTGTGGTTGGGTAGCACATTTCGGAGTACTCATCGGGGCTTCAACCGATCTCGGTCGGCAATTTGAATCCGAACGCTTTCGTAACCTTATGAAAGTATTGGGCATTATACACCTAAGAAACACCCTATCATCCACAAGCTAACGGGCAGGTAGAGAGAACACATCGACAATTAAAGGCCGCGATCATGTTGCACGCCAATACTAAGTGGACAACATCGCTGCCGATTGTGCTACTCGGTATGAGAACCTCCCTGATAAAAGAACTGCCAGCCTCTTGAGCCGAAGCAACCTACGGAACGACACTTCGTCTGCCTGTGGAATGTTTCACCGAAGTTCCCACTAAACCATTGACTTCGAAATTCGTTGCGGATCTCAAAACCAGAATGGCTAAGCTGCGACCGACACCCACGAGCAACTACACAACACTTCAACCCTACGTTCAGAAGAAATTGTCTGTATGCTCTCACGTTTTCGTCAAAGTTTGCGTTATCAAACCATCACCAACTCCGCCATAGTAACTCCGGGTACACTCTATTTACCTACCGAAATACCGACGTCATCAACTGCAATCACCTCTGACTGGGCGTCTCCACCAAAAAAATCAGGATGACACTGAACCAACACCATCCAAACCTAGATTAAGACTTCACGTTAGGATTCTCCGAAATTTCTGGTAAAATGGGGAGTTATGCGTCGGAACACATCGATATCTTCTTCATTTAGCATTTCAAGCTTATTGCTTTCACAATTCGCTAATTGCTCGCTCTCAACATAGTGTTCTAAATACACTTCCACACTTTCACTTTTTTTAAACACTATTTTTTTAAAAAACTTTTTTGAGCGTATTAGTAGAACGATTGTGATTGGGAAACTAAGAGAATTTAAAATTTAACACTTCATTTGATCACTTTTTACAAAAATAAAAAATTAAACCTTGAAACACTTTTTAAATTTTCGCTAGTAATCGCGAGCAAATTCCATTTAATTCCACTATGAGCTTATCTTTTGACAGATAGGCCTATTTCGTCTGCTACTTACAGACTTCTTCAGCGTCGAGCACTCGAAATAGGCAAAGCAGATGTTCCGAGGTTTCACGTTCCATGTTACAGAAACGACAGATATCATTCTGAACCTGGCCAATGTTTTTCAAATGATATCTACTCGGGCAATGTCCGGTTACTAGGCCAGTATAGGTACAAATAACTCTCTTATTGAGCTCCAGAAGCTTTTTACTAATTGTAACATTTGGAATTATAAACCTTTTCGCTTGAAAACACTTTGTGGTGACCAACCAATTGGTCATCACCCTTTGCTCTTCCCAAGATTTTAATTCCATTTTTATGGCACAGTATGATATACCGCAGAATGGTTCTGGGCCAATAAACTGTGCATTTGAACCTTGTTTAGCAAGCTCGTCTGCCCTTTCATTACCTTCAATGCCACAGTGTCCCGGAACCCAGAATAAATTTACCGAGTTCTCGTGACACACCTTTCGCAGTGAAAGAATGCATTCACAGACAAGTGCCACTTGGCTGTCTGTACAAATACAAATATTTGTATATCTATATATTCTCTTCAGACAAACGTTAACACATTCTATTATAGCAAAGACCTCCGCTTGGAAAACCGTTGGATAGTTTCCCATCGCCACTGACATTTCTAGCCCAGGGCCAAAGATTCCTGCTCCCGTTTTCGTTCCAATTTTTGAGCCATATGTGAAGAATTTTATTGAGCCATGACGAACAGTGGGACCTCCGACTTCCCAATCTATACGTGACGTTTCACATATTTTGTAAGGGATGTCATGGTTTTCCACAGGTTTCATCCAGTCTCCATTCATGTACATCACTGGCCCATTTTGAAAGTTTTGTGAAATGCTCAGGTAACCGACTAAATCACCAGACCTGAAAGTTTTCAACCGTTTAAGTCTAAGCATACTCTTTTCCGCTTCTAGTTGCACGTATTCGTGCAAAGGCAGCAGATTTAGAATTGCATTCAACGCATTTGATGGAGTGCTGCGCATCGCTCCCGTTATAGCAATGGATACTAGCCGTTGAAGTTTTGCAAGCTTTTTCTGTGCAGTAGCCTCTTTTGTTTTTGGCCACCACACAAGAGAAGCATACGATAGTTTTGGACGTATTATCGATGTATAAATCCACATTATCATTTTAGGTCTTACACCCCATTTTCTGCCAAATGTTTTTGAGCAAATCCAGAAAGCACAGGTTGCCTTACCGATCACACACTCAAGATGAGCATTCCAGTTCAGTTTGGCATCCAGTATCACTCCTAAGTTTTTAACCTGTTCACTAAGATGGATCTTTAATCCTCCTAGCTGAAACGCTTTTAGACTAAACTTCCTTTTCCTAGTGAAAGGTACAATTACTGCATTTGCTGGATTGATGCTAAGGCCCTCCTTGATACACCAAGACTGGGTAAATTTTAGGGCCCATTCTTTCTGAAATGATGTTGTCAAATTTTCCCCTCACTATAATGACTATATCGTCTGCAAAACCTACAACCTCGCAAACTTTTTCCTCTAAACTTCTTAGAAGCTCGTCTACAACTAAGGACCACATAAGTGGTGAGAGGACTCCTCATTGGGGACAACCTTTCGTTGCCCGTATTGTAATAGACGAACTTCCCAGCTCTGAAGTGATTTTTAACCCAGTTAATTATGTTCATGTCAAAGTTTCTTTTCTTCATGGCACGAGCCATAGACGAATAGGAAGCGTTGTCGAAAGCTCTTTCAATATCTAAGAAAGAACAAAGTGCTATTTCTTTTACCGATAGAGTTTTTTCTATCTTTGAAACCACACTATGCAGTGCCGTAACTGTTAACTTACCAGACTGGTAAGCACACTGGAACTCATATAGTGGATGCTTGTTCATGTAATTTGAATTGATATAATCATTCAACACTTTTTCCATAGTCTTTAATAGGACTGATGAAAGACTAATGGGTCTGTATGATTTGGGATGCGCCTTGTCTCGCTTTCCTACTTTAGGTATGAAGATAACTTTTACTTGTGTCCATGAAGTTGGAATATGGTTGGGTCTTAAACTTGCCTTAAAAATCTCAATTATTGGCGAGATCAACACTACTTCGCCGTTTTGAAGTAATGCTGGAAATATCCCGTCCATTCCTGCAGATTTGTAAGGCTGAAAAGATCTCAACGCATTTTCTACCCTGGCTTTCTTAAAGATTTTGTCAGCCAAGTCATTTGCAGCAATTTTCGATCTAACAGACATTTGAGATGTCTTTGTAGAACTTTTTTCACCTTCAAGTGATCCATCTCTGATTGGATCTACAAACAAAACTGATCCAGGAAAATGTGTTTCCATAATCAGCTTTAACGTTTCACTAGGAGTTTTTGTAAAAACTCCATCCTCATTTTTCAGATTCCCAAGTTCAATCGTATGATCCTTTGCAAGAGCCTTCTGAACTCTTGCGACATCCGAACTATTGCTTATGTTTTCACACGTTAGAACCCAGGATCCTCGTTTAGATTTTCTTATTTCTTTATTGTACTCAGCAAGTGCACTCCAATAGGGGGTCCAATCTGAGGTTCTTTTCGCTTTATTAAACAACCTACGAGATGTTTTACGCAGACGTTTCAACTTAGAGTTCCACCACGGAACATCCCTGTTAGAGGACGATTCATTGATAGGACAACTAATATGGAAAGAATTTAAAATCGTATCATTTACCTTTTGGGAAAATGATTCCAATTTCTGAACTGAATCAATCTTTCCACCTTCTGTAAATAACTCCGAGTTTAAATGTTGTGCATATTGATCCCAGTTTGTTTTTCTCGGATTTCGAAATGTAGTAGTTGACCGATTTCCTCCACTCCATTCGAACACAATGTGTCTATGATCCGACAATGACGTTTCCTCAGAGACTTCCCACTTTGAAATACGTTCATAAATTGCACTATTGCACAATGTCAAATCCAAGACTTCTTGTCTGATAGCATTTGAAAAGGTAGGTTCGTTTCCACAATGTGTCTATGATCCGACAATGACGTTTCCTCAGAGACTTCCCACTTTGAAATACGTTCATAAATTGCACTATTGCACAATGTCAAATCCAAGACTTCTTGTCTGATAGCATTTGAAAAGGTAGGTTCGTTTCCCTTATTGCATATGTCTATATTGTTTGAAGAGAGATATTCCAATAAGCACTCCCCTCGACTGTTGATATCCGCACTACCCCACACGGTATGATGTGCGTTGGCATCACAGCCAATTATGAATGACTTATTATTTGCTCTGCAGTACTTGACAAATGAGTCGATCTCAGGAGGAGGCACCTCAGGAGCATCACCTGGAAAATAGGCTGAAGCCACTATGACCTCAGTTTTTCCTCTGGTGGTAGGCACCTCAACCATGACCGCAACAATGTCCCGTTTGAAGAATTCTGTAATGGGATAGCAATTCAGTGTTTTATCAACCAAAACAGCAGTTCTTGGCGTACTTTGATTTTCATCATAGAACAACTTACAGTCCTGTGTTTGAATACCAAGTATTTTTCCTTTATTAATCCATGGCTCTTGAATTAGTACCACGCCCAGCCCCTCCTTTCTAAACCTCCGACTCATGACAGCAGATGCTCCTTTTGCATGATGGAGGTTCACCTGCAGGAACTTAGTTGGTTTCATTTCTAAGGGTGGCACGCTCTTTCTTGCTTGTGCGGGGAGCGATAGACCCATCAATGTATTTAATGGTCAGAGCAATAAGCTCGGCATTTACGTATGGAGTAAAATACCCAGTTACACCTTTTAGCCAGTTTGCTGTAATTTGATCCTTGCATTCACCTTGCCTGTAGCTACATTTTGTAAACTTAGATTTTACGTCATGTTTTTGCTCCTCTAATTTTTGTAGAGGAGCTTCTTGCAGAGCATCGAACTGCACTGTCAAAATTTTGAGTTTTGGATAATCGTTAATGATTATTCCACTCTTTACCATTTTTGCCGATTGACCTCGATTTTGATAAAAACAAACTCATCCTTCAATTTTTTTTTTGCTTTCTTTTATCTCAAAAAAGTTTTATATTTGCGGTTATTAGTTTCGATTTCACTTCGGTTTCAGTGAAACTAGCATCACTGGTGTTATATTACTTTCACGCAACAATATTTATGCGCTAGCTTTTTAGTTTGAAAGCTTCCCTTGCAAGTTCAAAAAGCTGCTCATGCAAGTTCACAAGCCAAACTTGCATCCAAGTTTGCAATTAGGTCTTATTCAAACCAAGTTGAATAGAAGTTTATTCAAGCTTTTAATGCACCAGCCTTCTCTTACTTGCCGCGTTTTATTTTCTTTTCTTATTCCACTTTTCTATTTGGCACACAGTTTATAAAAATATTATACCTTTTTACACTGGATTCCACCTGATACACTTAACTTTTGTCACCGGTATTGTTTCAACTATAACTTTTTTACTCACTTTCGATTTATCGATTTGTTATGCTCTTGAAAAAGAAGAAATATACATGAGCCCGAAGACAAAGGTAGTGTAAACACATCCAGTGATGCCAATTCCAGTGTAAAAGTATACGACACTGAAAAAGTCTGCTCATTGTAGATGAAATACGCGTATCTGTCAATATAAGCAATGAAGATAGTTGGAATTAAATAGAAATGACTAATCTTTCTTCTCATTTCCTAGTAACAGGTATTCCACTAAACAGCTCACACTTTCCAGAACTTTTGTTTAACATACGATAGAGACGATTTTAGCACACCAAGTTCTTTTATTTTTCTAGAATCAATGGGAAATCAACTTTGCTGAAAATTTTGCAATAAAAAAAGTTACAGCAAAATAACTGATTGTAATAGGGACACTCCAAGCTACGTAAGAAAAATGCTCTGATTCGGTAATTTCAAAAGGTACAGAAAAATTTATTCATTCAAAATTGCTCAACGTTATTTAATATACAACTTTTCCGAAAAATGTATGTCTTTATTTCTGCAAATAAAGAAATGATTTTCAATTTCTTTGAAAATAAGGACCACCCTTGTTTTCATTCACATCAAATAAAGCGCCTTGTTAATTGAAACAACTTTGTAGAAGACAATTTTTCTCCAAAGCTACAAACTTAGGCTGAAAATGTATCTTTCCAGCTAAATTCGAGTTCTAGATCACTGTGCGCTGATACTGCCCGCTAGCATCAACAAGGCGTCTAGCATGCATTCCAGTTTCCTCTGAAATCGATATACTGATGGATACCGATACTGGACTGAGGCGAGGTATGACGAGGTTCCCCTCATCACGTCAGAGTTTTTCAGCAACAAGCTACAGAAGCTGAAGAGTTAACAATCCATGGATCGCTCCAACAAACAACACATGACTTACGGTTGCCTGAAGCGAAGGTTAATAAATCCAGATTCGAAAAAAATAAGAAACAAGAAAATACTCCGCATCTTGCTTCATAAACCATTTATAATTGTATCTTTTATTTATTGACTTCGATTCCTTCGCCCACGCACATCATCCGGTCACCAAGTGGCTATAATTCTGGGAAGATTCCGTTTCAATAAAACAGTATCAATCTTCGTGATTCCCAATGCTGTCCCATCATTGAGAGGTTCACATCCCTTGAATCGTGACCCGACTACCCCCCCCCCTTCCCGGATGAGACTTCGAACCTAATAAATAATTCTGCTGAGTCGATGTTTTTCTTCTTCTTGTTGTTGTATCTTGATTCGATATTGCTTTTGTCATCCTTAGCAGTTTATAAAAATCGGACACTCATCCAAACAGTAACCACCTGCCGTTCGAATAATAATAAAAGATGATCCATATATCGGCATCACATTATCAGAAAATCGTTCCGTGTGGGTTATTTTTTAGCGCCAAGCCTAAATCCGCACAAATTTGCCGCTCGTAATGATGGGTGCAACCATAATAATAAAATCACTTCTGGTTCATAAAGCTGTTCCAACTAAGAGGCTCGCCCACCACGTACGGCTGTTTGCATTTGAAGTACCCGGTAGGTATGAAACGAACGGTCTCGTGAATGGTTTCCACTTAGGGCCCAATTGGGAGTGCTGGAAACTGGATGTCATTATCATAACAGTTTCGTGTATGGTTATGAGGTCCGGAAATATTCAAAACTTGTGTTGGTCGATGATGGTACAATGTTTGCCTGGCTTGGCAAGAATGTTGGTTTTTGATTGATTACCAGCTGATTCTATCTTGGCAGATTTCAATCGAAAACAATAGGAATTTGTTCAGATAGGACGGGAAAAAAAAAGATGTTATGGGCTTTTCGTTTTTTTACCTTTGAATATCGGACTCATGTCAAACTGTTAGTCCCATTTTTTCATGCCATATGCCACTCTTATCAAATGATTCCCCAAAAAATCTGGCTACACGCGTCCCAAAATATATAGCCTACATTACTCAAGCAGTCCATTAAACCTAGCGATGTAGGTATGAGATGCTCATTTCTGTTAAAGTCAGCGACCACGCACCAGCAGCCGTGTTTAGGCCATTTCCGTTCCAATAGCAGAATAATAACTCATATTTGCAACTGTGAGTTGCAAGACCTCGATGGGACATGTAAGCATTTGGGATGGCCCGAAAACTTCAACGTCGCTGGTGACTACCGCAGAAAACTTGCAAAATGACCATCCCCAATTCTACACCGCAACCAGTCAGCCGTTCATGGGGCGAACATTAGCAGCCAACATCCATCAACGACGACGAAAACGGACCATGGAACGTTAGGCCTTCGTCACATAAATTTATGATATCAAATCTAAACTTTCTTCCACGAACCAACCGCGTGTCCGACCGACCGACCGACCGACCAACGTCAAGACGAGGGGGATGTTTGCCTAGGTGGAGCATTTCGGTGACGGAATTGGCGCCAGTGGGTTCTTTCCCGTTCTGAAGTGTTTGTTTTTCCGGCCCGACATTGTTGCCTCGACGGCTTCCGATAACAGCGTTTTACGGCAGTAACTTTTGTGCTTTTGGAATAGAAAACAAAACCCTTCCTCTGGCTGCAGCCCGTCACTCTCGTCGTCTCGAATCAGATTGGTCGTATCGACAATGAGAAGCGCCAACTTTTCCGCTCGCACGTCGAATAGGATAGTCGAGCTAAATCCTTTCGTCTCCCGATATTATCGGGATTTGCTCAATAACCATATTTGGAGAAAAAATAAACCGATTGCTTACGTTCAATTTCCATTCCATTACGTCGATCATGATCGCTTCCGCGAGGCAGCGATGATGGCTGAGTTGACTATGGGAAAGCTCAGCGGAAACGCAACGGAAGCACTATTTTCGATCCCACCTGACTGCTATGACGTAGCGTTATGAGGGTTTGGAAATGATACCCTCTCGCTAATATTCTCTTGGCAAAACATGTTTTCTAAAGCAAGCTACTGAAAACGATGCAAATAAAGTCATATGAGCATGATGTGATGATATGAGCGGCTTTACATGAGGAAAGATACACCGATAGGTTTGAATCTGTTGAATTTTTGAATTGAATTGAATTGACTTTATACACGGGCAATAATGTGTTCTTCTAAACGAGAAAAACAGGTAATGATTTCTCGAATATGTTGTGTTTTCATGTTATGAATAAACATACCATGAACAATATTGATATCATGATATCATGAACTATATTCCCGCCGCAATGAAACCTATCTATCTATGTATATAAAAAATGAATTTCTGTCTGTCTCACAGTGGCACAATTCTGAAAAAAGACGGTCAAAAACATTTTCACCCTTTTGTTATCATTTTATCGACTAGGTGTCTTAAGAAGAGTTGCTTAAAATATTATTCCGCATCTTTCGAAAAAAACACGCCTAACCTTTCATACGGGCTTAACTACACTTTCAAATTCTAACTTTTACCAGCTACGAGATAACGGGTTGTTGTCTTCGACAAAGTTGTAGATTATTACCAACAATATATCGCATTTTGATTAGACTCGGTACCTAACAGAGCACAACGGGCCACTCTCCTTCTAGGTCGTTGAATATTGTGACACATCCGCAATATTAATTGACTGTGTTCATACAATGACATTTGAACCAAACATAAGAGCTATCCAGGCAACTTAAACACAAAATTTGTATTTCTCGGCAACGCAGCATGTTCTGATAGAAGTTTGAATCCCTTCTTAGTCTAGAATGGGAGATGCTCTCAGTGCTACATTGTGCACAAGAAGTGAATCTCAGGTTTTGCAAGAGAAAATTACGTTAAAACTTACAGGTTACAGGATACGGCGTAGTTTAAAGATTAATGTTTTGTCTATGAAATGCTTCTACACAGAAATAAAATCCATGGTAGAAACTAACGATCCGAGTTTTAAATTAAGAACACACATCTACACGGATAAAATCGAAACTGCTGAAAAGCATATTATATATTCTTTTCTACACTTTATTTCTTTTAAATCACTGGAATGCCTAAAAAGTATGCATTGAATCAGTTTATTTTGCGCATTGCAATACAATTTAGATAATTATTATTTTCCGTGTATATTACGTTACCGGCGTTATATATTTTGGGAGCTTAGACGACTTGTCCAAATTTAATTCTCTTTTGTCTCCTGCGCACATTTTGTGAAGTTTGCATGGCTCAAGCAGTTGGTTCTACACAACTCACGCTCCCAAGAGGTTTATAGAGTTGGTGTCTTGTCGGTGCAGTAGTTGACCGCGTGTGAGCGAGTTCATAACCGATTTGATAGTGGGTTGGTGGTTTGAGTAAAATTAAACCAATTGGAAATTTGATTTATGAATTGGAATGCATATATTTATACAAATATGCATTGCAATACATTTAATTGATTGGAATGCAAATAGTTAATTTATTTTTATTCCAATAACTGAAAATATCGAATATGGTTTTAGCTTTTTGTTTTTCTCTGAAAATATTTTAACGAAACATATTCCTGAAAAAACCATAACAGTTTTAAATTTTCATTCATTTAATTGCAAGAGTAGATAGGCTCGACTACGGGTTAAGCTTGTCATAAATAAATCGGGTCAAAACTATGAGTTGAATATAGCATATAAAGTGAAAACTTTATACATGAATCTAGAAAATCTACACTATCGACTCTGAATGTAAATCATTAAATAAATCCACCGTTAGTCTTTGAACCTAGTGTGGATGTGTGTACAGTACTTGGTGGATGTCCTTACACGCTATAGTTATCCTTGAAAAGGGTCTTGACTAATAAATCTGATTACACAACTTTAGATTAGAGGCAGTACAAGACTTCTTGAGTTCATGACTCGTATCTTTCATTTCAATAATGAAGCCATTAATAAGAGTCATGAATTCATAAAATAAGAAGAGACTTCGTTTCATTTCTTTTAATTCATGAAAACAGAATTGAATTGGTTTCCGTTTAAAGCAGCTTGGTTAAAACTCAGACAGTTCCATTGATCATAGTAGTTTTGATCAAAATTAAATTCATTAAATTTGTTGGTTAATTTTGAGATGTGGTTTCCTACTGCTACAAGTGAAATACTTTTCCTATTGGATGAAAGTTTATTGCTTTTTGTGCAAGCAGGTCCTTTGAATATGTCAACAGTGGCGCTTTTTACGTTTTATGCTACTTAGTAATACATATTTTTAAATCTGTCATTTTCATTTTTCTTGAACTTTTAACAGTTGTTTTCCTTGATTAACAGTGCTGCTATTAATAGTTGTCCCCAAAAGGGTATGTGTAAAATCGTATTGATGGTTCATGACAATTGTAAGAACAAACGGATTGATTGGTATGATGCCTTCGTCAAAATTGTAAAAAATTATAGAAAATACAAAAAATGTTACTCCCCAATTCTGCTTTAAATAAAACCCAGAACAACATTGGCGGTTTACTGATAATGGAGAAAAGGAAAACAAAAAAGTTTATCTACACAAAAAAAAATTTAATGGCGCGTGAACATTTTCCTCGTTTAATTACAAGCCAGAAGAAGTGAATACAACGGAATTGCTTGCAATCTTGCATGCGCCATACTACAATGTTTGCAATCTTTCTTACAACAGACTCGATTCAGGCGTTATCTTGCTTAAATTTACCTGAAATATCCCATTAATTTCTGCCTAGCGTTCCTTTTATGTGCATTGGGCAACGCAGAAACTAACATGTTTCTTTTTAAACTGTGTATAAAGGGTGTCCACGATGAAATTGCCACACTATGAAATTGCTCTAACTTTTTAACCGTTGGGTAGAATTTAATGAAAATTTGGGTGGATTTAGTTCATAGTGCATTATTTACATCCTGCAAGTTTTAAAGTCCTGTGATCAAAACTCGCGGAAATGGAGTCGAAAGAACAGCTCGTGCGTGATAAAATCTTGCGCATTCATCACGAGAACAAGGATCTCTCGCATCGTTCCATCGCTAAAACGTTTGGAATCGCGAATTCCACGGTGTCGCGAGTGATTAAGCGGTTCGAGGAACGGTTGACCACCGATCGGAAGCCCAGAAGTGAAGGAAAAAGTATTCCGTACAACACCAAAAATCACAACCGCGTAGTTGGGGCCTTCAACCGAAATCCGAACGCCTCCGTTCGGGATGTGGCTAAGAAGCTGCACCTAAGCCGAAGTTTTGTCCAGAAGGCCAAAACTAAGGCTGGGCTTCAAACGTTCAAGGTACAAAAGGCCCCTAATCGCGACGAGAAGCAGAACAAGTCCGCCAAAACCCGTGCCAGGAAGTTGTACCTCAACATGCTGACGAAAGTTGAATGCTGCATCATGGACGACGAAACATATGTGAAGGCCGACTTCAAACAGATCCCCGGCAACCTGTTTTTCACGGCCAACGATAAGTTCAGCGTTCCGGAGCATGTCCGCACTCAGAAGATGTCCGAATTTGCGAAGAAATTCCTGGTTTGGCAAGCCATCTGCACGTGTGGGAAGCGGAGTGCACCTTTCGTGACCCAGGACACGATGAACGGACAGGTGTACATAAAAGAGTGCCTCCATAAGCGGCTGCTTCCTCTCCTGAAGGCCCACAACGTCCCAACAATCTTCTGGCCGGATTTGGCCTCATGCCACTACTCCAAGGACGTGCTGAAGTGGTATGTGAACAATAAGGTCAATTTCGTGCCGAAAATGTTCAACCCTCCCAACACTCCGGAGCTCCGCCCCATCGAGAAGTACTGGGCGATTATGAAGCAGCACCTTCTTGAACGACCTAAGGTAGTGAAGACAGTCGAGGAACTGAAGAAAGTATGGGTTTACATGCAAAAAACGGTTGATTCACAGGTTGTGCAGAATCTTATGGCCGGGGTTGAGGCCAAGGTGCGGGCATTTGCGAGTAAAATTTTAAGATGAAGTTTAATAGTTATTTCTCAATCCCTGAAAATTTGATGGCAATCGGATGAAAACTCGAATTTTGCGAATCAATTTTGTGTGTGGCAATTTCATCGTGGACACACTTTATTTTTATACTCGCTGAACCCATTGTAAGCGCTGCTTCAAACTTCTTTTACAACCTGCTTCTTACCCTAGAAATACACATTTTTTGTTGCAGTAACCTAAATAATTCTCATGTTTGGTTGAAATTTGTGTTTCATTTGTATGAGAACTCCCAATCCACTTCCAGAGGGGCGAGGGGTCTCAAACCACCATACAATCATTGCCTCCAAAACCCCCCACATGCCGAAGTTTTGATCCATTTGTTTGATTAGTTCTCGAGTTATGCAGAAACTTGTGTTTCATTTATATTCCCCCTTTCAAAAAAGGGAGGGGTATTAAACAACCAACGAAATATTTATTGCCTTTAAAAACCTCCACATGCCAAATTTTGTTCCACTTCCTTGATTAGTTCCAGTGCTCGGGAACATGTTGGGAACATAATCCAGTGCCCTCAACTTCGCCCCACAAATATTCCTTCACGATCTCCCGTGCCGTAAAATCGCTGATCCCGTGTTCCTCCGCCATTTTCCTCGTTGACGATTCGCACTGGATTCACCTGAATCTTATACTTGATGGCAGTGATACCCCTCGGAATTCGAACTGAGCTCGGACGACCTGAGACCACCTACGCGGTGAGTTTTCCTTTCTGTTTTCGTTTTAAGACTCTATTCACGGTCCACTGGGACACTCCCACGGTGTCAAATCACGAATACACCGCCACTTCGTCATACTGCAACTGTCAAACTAAGGAAATCGGCTGCTTTTACTCGCAGCCTACTATGATATGAATTACACTTTACGTATATTCAAAGAAAACTAAGTCATTGTCAAGTTTGTCCACGTTAAATTTTGGGCACCAAAATAATGGCAGCAAAAAAAAATCACACATAATTTAATAAAAACGATTGTTTATCTCACAAAAATAAAGTTATATTTACATTAGAAACAGTTGATTAACATGTGAATTCTTCTTTCTGTAAAATTCTCGAACTTTATGTGGTACATCCGCCATCAGGTTTCGTACGGTATCCTCAGATACGCCCGTTGTGACGGTTTTCCATCTTCTCTTGAAATCCGCTCGTCTCGAGCCCAGTACTTCTATTTTGGACGAAGTTCTGGACAGTTTGGTGGATGGGATGTTTTTGACACGTATTTGACCTCTTGTACCTTATACTATTCCAGGACGGATTTCGCATAGTGACAAGAGGCCAAATCAGGCCAAAACAGAGCTTGAGAGTCGTGGCTTCTAATAAACGGTAGCAATCGCATTTGCAGACATTCTTTCTCGTACACATCCTTATTGATAGTGCCGGTCTTTTAGATTTTCGACCACAGCTACATATAGCCTGAATCCTAAAGGGTTTGAGCTGTTTAATTAAATACCTGTAACTATAAATTAGAAGAAAAATTAGTATTTTCCATTTAATTCCAACTACCTTTGCTTATCTTGACTAAGCAATGTCAAGATAAGCAAAGGTAGTTGGAATTAAATGAAAAATACTAATTTTTCTTCTAATTTCTAGTTGCATATAGCCAGCCAAATCAAATGCTTCTTCGGGAATTTGAACACCTTCTTTGTCCGAAAATGCTCAACAACTTCGTTGTTCCTTAGCATTGCGGTATAAAACGCTAGACCCGGAGGCTGTTTAAAGTTTTCGAGTGCGTATGTTTTGTCATCCAATATGATACAAGGAAATGTTTGCAAAAACTTGATGAAAAGCTCCTTAGAACCACTTTTTGCAACCAATTTTCGCTTGTCATCGCGGTTGCGAACTTTTTCCACTTTGTACACCCTCAGTACACCATCACCCTCTCTAACTTTGCGAGCCACATTTCGCACAGAAAGATAAGGATTTTTGCCAATAATGGCTACCACCTTCTTGTCCATTTGTTGGTAGCATTTTTTCGATTTGCTCCAACTTTCAACCTTTGGATTCACAGTCAAGCGCTGGTCAAATGGTTTGCAAACACAAAACACGGTACTTTCTGGTAGTTTTCTTTTCAGCAGTTTTAGTAAATTTGGATGTTGGTGCCTTTCGTACAAAATGCGTTTGCGCACTCCACTTGGTTCGACAAAATTTTACTGAATGAATAATTTCAGCTGTCACATATGTGAAACGTTTCAGCGTTGGTGACATAATTCAAAACCTACACTGTAAGAAAAGTGTCCAAAATTTGACGCGGGCGAGCTTTATACACTGGTGAAACGGGAACCTTACTTGTACGACAGTAGTGATGACATTTTCATGAACACTTTTTTTATTGGAGTCGAAAAAACTTCTTGATGATGGTAACATTACCTATAGCCATTGAGACCAAAATAAGAACAGAAAACGTCGTGGTTCCAATTGGGTACTAATCACACTTTCACATTTGTTGTTTTGTTTGCTATTCAATTTTAATCTTTGGAAATTCAAGCAAACTGCTCCATCAGTTCGAATGACTAAAGCTATGCAATGTTAGAGGCAATGGCTTCGACTGCTGATTTCTTGAAATGCACAAGGAAGATAAAGCCAAGAGCGATAGTTTAGTTCTAGTTGAGATGTGTAATCCGAATTCAAACTGGAAGGGTTCACACACTGAGCCACTGCAAATAACCACCTTATTGGATTCAGAGAACCATAGGCCTTTGGGGAAGCACCAGCAACAATAGGCTGTCGGGAATCGACTTACAGATGCTTACTCTTATACCAAGAAGAGCAACGGGAGCTCTGAGTTTCTGTCGGGGGTGGAAGATATGCTTGTCGATTTTCAATCGTTACAACAACGTTTTGTTTACCTGCTGGCTGATGTGGTGATTGGTGGGATTCAGCTCTGGAGGTGAGTGGTTCAAGTAGAAAACCGCCGATGATAGTGGTTGGAAGATCGTCTGACGAATGGCACAGCAATAATTAATCTATTTGCACTTCAAGTTGGAATGATTCGGCCTTGTTAAGGATCTGACTTTGTTGTAAGGATGTGTTGAAGTACGGATAACTCATTTTGTCAGTTCATGCCAGACACAGAACATGTTAGATTAGATTGCCCAAGGGCAAGAGAACTGATTTCTGAGTGTTTACAATTTGAGTGGCTTCAGATGATGGCTTAATTAGTCGGAAGGGTTATTGAAATCTGTTTGTGCGGCCACACGAACGGTAAAATCAACCCAAATTTGCCTGACTCCGATGGTCATCACGGATCCCTGGACGAATATTCCCTGTGATTGCAAATTAACTAATGAACATCTGATACAATCACGGTGAAATCACCATTTCACATGCCAAGAACATCCCATTTGGCTGCCAGTAGCATCCCTTACGACAATAAAATTAAATGATGCATACCCACAGTATAATTACTGGTGAAAATCCGAGCTGCCCGGGGCCATCGTCTTCCGAAGCAACATTCTAAATTAACAGCACATCATCGACCGGAGTGATCGGAGTCACTTGGGTCCCTGTGAATGCAATCTCAGCCACCGCGCCACCGACCTGTACGGATGTTCGACAAACAAGCTCATAATCACCAATTTGCTCCGGATCGCCTCAGCCTCGTCGGGTGTGCAACACGTGTGCGACTGCTGCATCTGATGCATGCTGGCTGGATCCGACTCACCGAGTTCAGTCACTGTGCGGTTTGCCGGCGCCCTGATGGGGTGGGGGTGAGTATTTATGCAAAACGATATAATAATAACGATGATGTTTTCTTAACTATCACACCTCGGTATCGCTTATTTTCCCAGCCAACCTCTGCTCCCTGGGAATCCCATTAGCTAACACCCAACCCGAAGCCATTCCAAAAATTTCCATGTTTTGCCGTGTGATTGCTTAATCCTATACATATTTCATCCATCGTTATTGTCATTATTGTAGGTGTACGTAGAGTAGTGTGCATAAGGGAGGGAGGGTACGTTTCCCAACGATCTATCTGGCTCAGGCACACATACGGACACATACGGAATCGGTGTACATGCATCATCGCCGGGTGTGAAACGTGCGGCTGGTGGAATCTATAATTTTCATTTCACATAATTCATAAACCGGGAGAACATCTTCTGAGCCATGTCCGGAGTTGCGGGTGGTTTGCTGGCACTGCTATCCTGTCTCTCCGAGCGAGGGTGTGCTATGCCTGGTTCTTGTCTAGTTAGGATGCGGTTGCGATTCAGTTCTGTGGGGCGGTGGAGTGATGAGCTAAATTTGCAATCCCTGGCAGCGGTGAGTAGATTTGGAACATTTAATGGATAATTGATGACCAGTTCAGAACATTCCGATCCGAACATAGTGTTCCTTTGTCTTAAAACGAGAATTTCCAAGCTGCCAAAATGAATTTCTCCGAATGGCAAAAAAATCCCCATTGTCACATCACCGCCTTCTAACAAGCCCATATTGTGCAGCTGGGTTACGTTTAGCCTGGCATGATGAATGTGGTACACCACAACGAGCATTGTGTGCAGCTCAGCCCTGCTCTTGTTGTCGATGCTACTCTCCTACTGGCACGTGCAGGCATTCGCCATCACACGGTGGAAATTCCTACCTTGCCACCTATCGTGTGTCGTATCTTCCTCGAAGGTTTATGAAGCTGAGCTGCGAGTTTCGGCAGCCCCCCAGTAGAGCTTGATCCGCTTTTTGCCAGAAAACTTCATTCCAAGCAATGACGACTACGACGACGACGACGACGACACACAGGACAATCCCCGTACAAAGGACGACCACCAGTAGTGGAAAGAAGTGGCAGCACAAACTAGAGCGTATCATAATTTATATTCATTAGCATGAATTATTGAATTATTGTGAAATTAAACGTTACCACGCTGGATGAGGGATGGTTCGCTCGCAAGAAGAACGACATGCACTCTACGGATTCATGCATGTGTGTGAGCTCGAGGCAGGTCGTTCGCATGTGAGGACGACGTTGTCCTTCCTATTTTATTTCTGTTCGAGAACTTCGTGTTGGATAGTAGAAACGAATCAACTCAGAGTTCGAAATGGGAATTAGATTTTTTTTTTTTGGTTCGTTTTATCAAATCAATTTTCATCGAAATTGAGAGACAGCGCGATTCAGACGGATCACAATAACAAAAACTGTATGACATTTAACCGAAGCATCAGTGAAGCATTCTGCAGATCAAATCAACTTGAACGGATGGCACGCTATAAGTCGCTTTTGTATGTGTGTATGTATTCGGTCGAATGTTGAACGGAGCTTGCGAGATGAAATCGAACCATTGTTAATGACGTTAGTCACAAGATCGTCACAATCGAAATTGGTCGGAAAGAGTAAGAAGATGCCTTTCAATATTGATGATTGAATATGTCAATCGAAAGTAATAAAATATAAGAAGCTGCTGATTGCGTGGGGAATTGTCTGAGCTTTCGAAATCCAATGGGTGCAGAGCGCACAGCAGTTCGCATTATGGCTACATTTCTTGTCAGTAGAGATGAAAAATATAACAATGGTGACACCTACAGGTCTGTTTGCACAATATATTCTTCTTCTCATTTAGCAACAAAGCATGTATTTTTTTAAATACCTGTGGTATAATACGTAGAAGCATATTTCTTTGTGTAAGCGATACAATTCACAATGAAAAGTTCAACATGCAAACAACTAACTTATGACTTCCCATTGCCTATAGAACACTTTTAAAACAACACTACAGGAGTGTATTAGTAACGATTGAAATAGGATAACATGATAGATTATAACGAACGCTCCAGTAGTTTAAAAATCTTCGTTTGTAGAAATAGGAAACTCTTTCACTTTTTTTAAACACTATTTTTAAAAAACTTTTTTTGAGCGTATTAGTAGAACGATTGTGATTGGGAAACTAGGAGAATTTAAAATTTAACACTTCATTTGATCACTTTTAAAAAATTAAAAATTAACACTTTTTAATTTTGCTAGTAATCGCGAGCAAATTCCATTTAATTCCACTATAAGCATTTCTGACAGATAGCCTATTTCGTCTGCTACTTACAGTCTTCTTCAGTGTCGAGTGCTCGACTTGAAGGAAACATCACAGTAGGTCTAGTATTTATAATAGGTTTGTTGGTACCGCGGTATGTGAGGTAGGGTGGGTAGAGAAGTTCTTGAGTGTGTTTATGTGTTTGTTTGTATACCTGAAATGTTGTTTGATGCCTACAAGGTTATTCATTATTACTTCGTTAAGTTAGTCAAATTGGTGTTTTGTTGTGTAGTGAGCTGTTTTTGTGTGAAGGTATAAATTTAAACAGCCACGAATATCCGTTTCCTTGATCCTTGTTAAGCAATTTTTTGGAATTTTGTTTGTGGATTGCTATGCTTTCCGCTACATTTAGTTTCCAGGGGTCTGTGATATGTCTTAAGATTTGTATGTTATTTAAGTTTAAAAAATGTTCTTCGTTGAATATATGTTCAGCTACTTTTGATTTAAAATGATGTATGATCCCTTTGTCAGTGTCTTTGTTTGCTTTAGTGACTTCTGCAATATGCTCATTGAATCGAATATTGAGATTACGTTTAGTTTGTCCAATGTAAATTTTGCCGCAATGGTCACAAGTTATTTTGTAGACCCCGGATTTGTTTAGACTGTTAATGGGGTCTTTAGCCGACCCTAAGAGGGTTTTAAGTTGATTATTTTTACTAGTATAAACTATTTCAAAACCGAAGTTGCGTAGGATTGGTCGTAATTGTGTAGTGTGGTTATCGTATGTCATTGCTATTCTTTTAAGTTGGGGTTGTGTATCTGTTAATGTGGTGAGTGATTGTTTGTATTGTTTTTGTGTTTTTTTTTGTTGATTACGTTTTGTATTAGTTTTCGGAAGTAGCCATTCAAGTGTGCTGTGTCAAAAATGTAGTCGAGTTCTTTAGTTATGCCGTTTGGACTTAGGGGTAATGTTTGTATTCTGTGTATCATGTGGTTAAATGATGCTATTTTGTGTTGGTATGAGTGGTTAGACGTATGTGGTATTCTGCGTTGTGTGTTTGTTGGTTTTCTGTAAATTTCAAATGTGAGTTTAGATTGTTCTTCCACTACGAGCAAGTCCAAAAATGGTAATTTATTATCTTTTTCAATTTCATAAGTGAATTCTATGTTTTTATGTGCGTTGTTTAAGGTTTTTAGGGTGGAAGTTAAGAGATCTTACTTTAAAATGCAAAACACATCATCAACGTATCTATACCAAACGGTAGGTAGTTGATCTTGCAATTGTTCTTCGAAATTAGCCATGAAGATTTCGCTCAGAAAAGGAGAAAGGGGGTTACCCATAGGGGCGCCTTTTAATTGTTTTAAATGTTCATTTCTGAAGGAAAAGTAATTTTCTTCCATACAAAGTTGTGTTAGTTTTATGAATGATCGTACTTTTTTCCTCCATGTTATGTCGTCATTTTGAAAAAGTAACCACTTTTCTAATAAATTGATTGTATCTTTTACTGGAATTGAAGGGAAGAGGGATTTGACGTCAAAAGATACTAAAATTTCATCTTCTTTTATGTCTGTGTTTTGGACAAGCTTTGTGAATTGTTGTGAGTTTTTAATTGATCTACTGGGAATTGTTTGGGCATGTTTTGAAATTGTTTAACTAACCATTTTGCAATTTTGTGCGTGGGTGATCCTATCGCTGAAATGATTTCACGCATTTCATTTCGGTTTATGATTTAGAAGACCTTGATTGTAGGTAACGAAGGATTTGACTCTAAGATTGATGAAGTTTTTTCAGAAGCAGATAATTTACCATCTCCATGCAAAGCGCTAGAGCGGACAGTAATTTTATTGCTAGAACAAATAGACATGAAGAGAAAGTGTATTGATAGGTCCGTAAGGGAACGGCAGGCTTTTGAAATTGAATAGATGTCAGTTTGAAAACGAGCGGAGGGCATTTGAACGGTAGTATACGATCAGATTGTTAATTTCATTCCCAAATGATAATTTACATTCTTTGAGCGTTTTCTCCACACGTCTAACCATCCCCGGAAGGGGATCTGATCGCTGTTTTCTGTAGGGGCCATTATTTAATTTTTCTATCATGGTGTTTTCGTAGTCCTTTATATCTATTATTACTGTACAATTTCCTTTGTCTGATCTCAAATAATAGACTGGTTTTTGTTTTAATTCCTGGAGTATCTTGTGTTCTTGTGTGTTTTGTTTGTTTTTTGTCGTGTTTGTGTTTTTGAGGATATTAGCTGTTTCTGTTCTGATTTCTTGTATTTGTGATGTGTGTAAGTTGTTAGTGTTGATTGCTGTCTCTATGTCAATAATGGTTCGTATATTGTCAGGATTTGAATCTATTGCGTAATTGAGTCCTTTGATAAGTAATTTTAGTTGTTCTTCTGTGAATTGTTCTGGGGAACGGTTTATTACTAATCCTTCTATATCTTTAACTGTGTTTGATTTTTTAGGAAGTTTAGATTGTGCCTTTTTTAGTTTTTTGAATTGTTTGTCAAGTAATTTTTTTTTCTTTCTGATTCGCAACGTTCCGCGACTGTTACTTTGGTGAGAAACATTGGGAAACTATCTGGGTACTGTTTTGCTAATTTTAAATGTAGCGAATAACATTCTAATGTTTTTGTGTTAAGTTTACCGTGTAATGCTTTAATACTTCTACGCAATAGATCCATTTCCATTTTTTTTAATTATTTGGGTATTCGTAGCAGTTTTGTCAATTACCTTGTGACTTATTGGTGTGATCCTTTGTCGAGAACACCGCGTTAAGAACGCGATATTCTTGTGTAGACCTGCGATGTTTTTCTTCAACTCGATGAACTTATTCGGCTCCGATTTAGGCTTGGTTGCCATTTTTCTCTTTCACTTTTTTTAAACACTATTTTAAAAAAAACTTTTTGAGCGTATTAGTAGAACGATTGTGATTGGGAAACTAGGAGAATTTAAAATTTAACGCTTCATTTGATCACTTTTTAAAAAAATGAAAAATTTAACTCTTGAAACACTTTTTTAAATTTTCGCTAGTAATCGCGAGCAAATTCCATTTAATTTCACTATGAGCTTATCTTTTGACAGATAGGCCTATTTCTGTCTGCTACTTACAGACTTCTTCAGTGTCGAGTGATCGACTTGAAGGAAACATCACAGTAGGTCTAGTATTATATAGAAATTAGTAATTATTATATTATATAGAAATTATAAGAAACTTTTAAATACGTCTCAAAGTTCAAAGTAATAGTATACGGTAAATCTGAAGTATGCAATTATGACTTCAAATTAGGCACTTTGCATTAAGAAGACTGGAATTATGCATAAAACGCCTGAAAAGGCTTTATGTGATAATGCCTAAGGAGGTTATTTGTCAAAAAGTTAATAAATTTTTCACCCCGTTCACACTACAACTTATATTACGTGATATAGACTATCTTGATACCAGCATCTATACATCGAGTTTTCACTGGAAATAATGTGCATGGCATTTGATATCAATATACTCTATATCAAGTAATATAGGTTGTAGTGCGAACGGGGTGTTAGGCATTGAACAGCATGTATAGTCATTTGAGGAATTGCAAAGGAGATTAGAAACTAAAAACTCAATCTTCACAAGGTCAGATCTGCTTATTTTGTAATTAACGACATTCCCTATACATTTATCTCAAAAACCCACACATGCATGAGCATGAGCATGATTATCCGCCCGAGGTTGCTACTCCGTTTGTGCCAGATCAGCTGTTCACAGAGAACCAACAGATGATGCTTGGGACTAACATACATCTTCAATGGGTAAAAACTGGTGATCTCAAACTAAAGCAATACCGGGGCTGGCCCCATCTGAATGCAGGTCAAGTAAGGAAGGATAGAAATATGTTGACGTGATACTCGCTTCATTGGAAGCCACGGAATCCACTGCACTTCCACAAGAAATCACTGGGATTTTGGATAACAGGATTGGGTAGCAGCAGGGTTCGTTTTGGTCAACGTTAAGCTGTCAAGTGAAATATTTGTAAATTAGAAGCGATTTTCGATTTTGACCGATTTTAATCAATAGTAAGGATGCTATTGGGGCCACTCACAAGGTGTAATTGTCGTTTTTCATTGGGAAAACAAAGTGATTTTAAATAATGCTGGAAAGCCGATTTGGACCGATTAAACCAACAGTAAGGATGCTATTGGGGTCACTCACAAAGTGTGATAGTGGTATTTCATTAGGAAAACAAGTCAATTCGGATTGGCGGAGCTAGAAATTTATGCTGGAGGGGGCCTGTAGGGGGCCTGCCCGAAGGATTTTTTTTTTCGTTTATAGGAATAGCGAGAGAAAAGAGCGATGAAGGTAGCGTAATTATTTGAAACATGTTATTTTTATTGACGAATCATAACAGGTTGAATCGAATAATTAGATCTATTCTGCGCCTCAGTGAGTCAAGATGCCTTAAGAAATTGAATGTGGTGAATATGTACCTCGTTTTATTCCGTGTGGATCAAATGGAGAATGTAGTTACCTTATTCGATTCTTTTGAGGAGTCTCAACTCATCCGAGGCTTAGAATAGACCTGAATCTAATAAGAGTCAAGTTTAAATTACTTAAAAAAAATTCAGCTACATAAAAACAACATTGAGTCAATGAACATTTTAAATGTATATCAAAACTTTGATTGGTTTGGATTACGCGTTTTAAATATCTTCAAAATTGTGTCGGTTGATACTGATTCCTTAACAACTCCAAAAATTTAGAGTTTACATCGAGCTAAATTTATAGAGAGAGTTCAAAAAATTTGAAGGAGAATTGCGAGGATTATTTCATTAAAATCCTACAGAATTTTTGAAAAAATTTCTAGGAAACATTGAGAAACGTTTAAAAAAAATCAGAACTCTGTCTCTACTGAGTGAATGCAGATGGGAACACACTGTTTTCACAAGCGGTATATTTCGAATATTTACCTTCGAATTTAATTCATATGGTTTGGTTCTTAGATAATTGAAAATATGTTATTCGAAGAGGCGAGCCCATTGCAGGCAGGGCCGGCAAAGTCATCGTCAATTGACTATCGTCAAGCGACGATGAAGCTGTTGAAACCATCAGAAATCAAACGAAAATCAAGCTCTTTCTTTTCGAGTATATCCCATATCAACATCTATAGAATGACTTTCGATCTGTATTCATGCTGTTTGTTTTTGCTTCCTTCGTGTACAGTTTATTTTCATAGTCAAATCAGAAGTTACCCCCGTATTGCAAATTAGTCCGGTAGATTGAATCGCGTTCACGCTGTTTGTTTTGCTTTTTAATACATCACCAGGGCTGCCATATATCCTAAGTTAACGGGATGATATTTGCAGTATCGGTTGAGAAAATTCTATAATGCACTTGGTAACAATCGATTTGTTCCCGTTCACATAGGCAAATTTTTAAAACAATTTCTTAGGTTTAACTTATGAACGATGCTTTGCAATTTCATAACGGCTGACTTATGAATGGATTTTGTTTCACGACGTTGTTCTTGTACGCCTTTAACGGCATACGCTGAGGCATTCTCGACGGCAGCCATTACATTTAAAAATTGTTATAACTCAGAATCTGTACTAGCTATTGAAAATTAAACCGCATCGGATTTGTGTACTTTACTTCCTGTGAGCAATCTGATGGGAGTTCGGTCCGATGTTCGTTCACTAAAAAATTAAAATTTATCAATTTGAAATAGCAAGAGTAAGTTTGCGAGAGAGGGATAGAAGGCCGGAAAAACATACGCTGGAGCAACGATTCACCTTAAGCTTATCTGAATGCAAGTGTAAATATATACTGGTATGCAAAGTCACTGAATATATGAAATTT